>JAULKJ010000009.1:5271270-5283326 GCA_032355405.1 Rubia balearica
ATGAATTTGGGCGATCACTGAATAATAGCTGTGAAAAGAAGCTGATAATCTTCTTGGCTCCTACTGTCGCCCTTGTTCGGCAGGTTTCTTATTTTTCTTTCTCCCACTCAGCCCCTCCTTTTTCTTTTCTTTTTTTTCTTCTAAAACCTTAGTTTGGCGCCCGTGATTTCACATTGATGCCCTTCGCTAACTTTCTTCTCTTTCAAGTTAAAACTTTTAGGAAATGTCTGTTGTTTGGATGTGATATTTTTATTGAGTTCATTAAATGGGACTTATTCTTGGGACAAAAAATAACTTTGAAATGAAACATTTTTTAGGATGGAAGGAGTAGTTTTCAAATCACATTAATGATTTCAACGCTTTTGGTAATTGGTATGCCCATTATGCGCTCTTGGTTTTTGATATGTCAGTGTTTGCATGCTTTAGTGGTTAGTGAGGAGAAGAAAATCCCTTTAATGTGTTCTGTAGGGAGACTTGTAGTCCTTACCCTGCTTCTTTACATAATTAGCATATGGTTGTTCTCTTTGTTTCCATCCTTTCATCTTAATCAAGAAGTGTCTTTTTCTTACTAAGACCTTGTTCAATTCAACTGAAGCTAACCCGTTTCAATTTTTTTTACTCAAAACAACATATCTGAACTGATCCGACCTGAACGGGAGTTAAGTCCAAAAGAACATGACCCAAGTAACCTTACATGTGCCTGGAGTTAAGTCTAAAAGAACATGGCCCAAGTAACCTTACATGCGTTTAGATTGTTTGTCGTCCTTAGCCTGAATATTTCTCTCCGTTTCTTGGTGTGGCAGCAATGTAAGGTCATAAAATGTCAGGCAAAGCTTCGAGTGGAGGAGATTTTTGGTGCTAAAGGGGTTGATGATTGGAGCAGGGAAACCTGGGAGCAACAAATAAACGAACATGATGTAAGTTTAATCTGCTTAGTGCTGTCACTAACATGGTATAGTGTCTCCATTTGGATAACCTGTATAATAAGTAACTAAACTTATTCATTTACTTTTTGTATCACCAGATTTTCTAAAAGCAGGCTACTCCTCATATTTCATTTTAATCTAGTTAAAATGGTCAGCACCAAGCACAATATTGTATTTGGATTCTGTAATTAATGGGAAGTAACAAAACATAAGATTTTCTGTATTTATCAACTTATTCCTAAAACTCGTTTATCATGTGCAAGCTCAGGGTTTACCATCACCAATTAGGAAACCGGACTTCTCTCGCGTAATCCATATTCCATTAGGCTGTATTTGGTGGAATAGTGCCTATAAGCAAAACCGACTTATCATAAAAGCAGGGAGATCAGTTTTTGCTATTCCAAAAATGCCTTCAACTTTTAAGATAAGCTCATTTTTAGCAGTTTACCAAACACTTAAAGTTGCTTAGCTTAATAAGCCCTGGCAAACAAACCCTTATTCTGTGGTGGGGTAGTGTTAACATTTATACAGATCATTAATCTTAGAGGACTTTTGGAACTTGTAATCAACATCTATGTCCTAAAGTTAAGTTTTTATTATATAAAATGCTAATGTATAATGGCCTTTTTGTTTGCTTCAAATAGGTATTAGTTATGACTCCTCAAATTTTGTGGGATGCTTTAAGGAAGGCCTTCTTGACTCTGGATATAATGTGCTTAATGATTCTTGATGAATGTCATTATGCTACTGGCCATCATCCCTATGCAAATATTATGAAGGTGAGGATTATTTGATTTATTTTTCATATCACTCAAGTATTTATTCCCCATTCTATCAACTATCTGTCCTTCCCACCGAAATATTGGGATCGTGCAGGAGGAGGAGGGTGAGTTGGCTAGTTGATACTAGTAATGTCACCAAAATGATGTGATTTCCTAGGCCGCTTTCTGCTCACAAAAGAATAGCTTGGATTAAATGGTCTATATGTTTTGATTCTATATGTCATCTCTGGTGCTCTGAACATAATATTTTTTCGATACCCCCAATCCTCCTTAACAGAAAGAAATAGTGCAATAGCTAACATCCATTATCCTTTTGTAAATCAATTTCTCATAAACTGCATCTCCTCTCTTTCACATGAAGGACTTCTATCATGATGAATCTGGAGGCAAGCCAAAGGTTTTTGGAATGACTGCATCACCAGTAATCTGGAAAGGTAGCCGCATGTCTTTCTTGATTTTTTTCTGACAATATGTGTCTGTATATTGTTTTATGTGTCTAGGGAGATAGAATAAGTCCCCTCTTATGGAGTAATGTTTCTGTTGCATGTTTTTCTTTCAAGATATGTTGCTGTACTGCTCTGCCTTTAGTGCAAAAGGGTTGTCTTTGAATGTTTATGATTCCCGTTTAGAGTGCATACCGACTGACCAACTGACTGTTACTCTGTTCGTTCCTTTAACATATGGGTGTTATTAGGCTTTCTGATGTTGTGAATCTTGGTCTCTTCTCTTACCTTTTTCATCAACAAATTTATGCTTCCAGATTGTCCTTTATTACTTCCAAAACACAATTTTAAGATTTGTCAAAATTGATTTGGATTTTTACTTCTAAGTGAACTTTTTAGATTGCGTCCTTTACTCCTTTAGGCCTCTCGTTATTCAATGTTGACTTGTTATCCCATCAAGTTTCATAAGGGGTCAATGATGGCCCTTCGATGAATTTATACTGTTGTTATGTGATCAATTGGAGACCATTTCTTGAATCCAGTTGTTGAATTTCGATGAAGGGGCAAAAGCGACCGCCCAAAGAAGTGTCAATTAATTGGGGTTAAAATATGAGGTTTCAGTAGGGAGTAATCAAGAAAGTTGTAAGGGCCCCAGGGAATCTTACCCCAGTAATGTTTATCTGATCGTTGCCAATGTGTCCTTGTTGAAATCTGATTCCAATAGGTTGAGAAGTGATATTGATGTGACCCAACTTGATGAGATAACCAACTAGATCCTTGTCGTTGAAAGTCTTAAAATTGAATAATCCAACTACACCCAATTAAAAAATAATAATTTTTGCAAGTACTTTCCAAATTACTCTGGGTGTTAACCATTGGCCAACACAATTGCTCAGTTATTGGAACCAGAAGTATTAAATTTTAATGCGAGATTCTTTTTGTGGTGGCTATATTAATTATGCCCAAAATTGCAAACAACCCAGTATATTGAACTGAAAGTGTGATTTTTCCTCTTTTGCATCTATGCACAATGTTTGCTGCATAACTTGTTTTCTTTTTTGATCGAACATAACTTGTTTTCTTAATCAAGGAATAATCTTTTCCTTTATTTTACTAGGTGTGGTTTGTGATTTTTAACTTACTTTGCTACCTTTACTTTTGCGCTTCTTGTTAAGTGGAATATACTTCCCTTGGTTTTGTCTAGCTTTCTCTTGTGGCTTGAACGATTTATTCAAGATAGTGTCCACTATGCTGTTTTTACTTGTATTTTCTTTTTATGCTGTACTTCATGATCACAGGTGTAACATCTATCAAAGACTATAAGAAAATATCAGATCTTGAAGGTGTCCTGGATTCACAGGTAAATATGAGTAAAATATAGATATTGATCCTTACTTATAGCTCCATGGTTTGCACTAGGTTGTTTTTTTCGTCTGTACTGCAGATTTGTACTGGAGAAAACAAAGTGCAGCTGCAAGTATCTGTTTCTTCTGCAAAAGTAGCTAAAGAGATTCTCCGATTTTATGACTCATCAGTCTCATTCACTCTGAAATTGAAAGAAAAGTTGGATTTGTCTCTGTCTAAGGTTACAAAACTTTCACTTTATACATCAAGTTCATATCTAATTCTTTGCACTTGTTTCTCTTTGGTATTGAAAAGAATGCTGCTCTATATCCTTTCTTTGGGTTCCTCATCTAAATGTTGGGCGCAAATAGGAGAGCATTCAGTATTGTTAACTTGCCTTACTTCTTGAAAATTTCTTGCTTTATACCCTCTCTAGTTGGTGTCTATTTGAAGCATGTTTGTGTCTTACATCCTGGATATGCTACTGCTGAAAATGTCATCTTTGCCTACCAATCGATTGTGATATAATTCCGGGAAGCAACTTTTGTTCATCTTCAGTTAAAAGCATAGATTGGTAACTGCAAATCCTTAGGGTGCCCAAGGTTGTGAGCTTCTGATTGTCTTGAGGATATTTTACTTCCCATATGGACATCAACATCCATGCATTGTTTGGTGTGTTATCAGAATGAAAATACAGGAATTTGAAAAAAGTATAGGCAAGTGTACACTGAGGAGTTTCGACCCCCCAGTTCCAAAAAGTTACATAGTTGATTGAGTGCCCCAATACTGTCTAACATATTAGAAAGATATCTGAAACTTTATAAATAAAACTAAAATTTAATAGTATGCTTTTACAGGCTTTAAATACTTTTTTCTCAAGAATTTTGTTTTGAAGTTTTTTTTCCTCAGATTTCTTGTTATTCAATTTTTCTTGCGATGGATATGGCTACTGAATTGATTTCCTTAATGATGTAAAAGAAGATGGACTTCGATTAGTCTTTAGGATTATTATGACCTTCAATTTGTCTTTAGGATTATTATGACCTTCAATTAGTTTTTAGAATGATTAAGACCCTTATATTTTTTCTCAGATTTCTTGTTATTTAATTTTTCTTGGGACTGATATGGCTACTGAATTGATTTCCTTAATGATATAAAAGAAGGTGGACTTTGATTAGTCTTTAGGATTATTATGAACTTTAGGATTATTATGACCCTTGATTAGTCTTTAGAATTATTAAGACCCTTATTCAAAACAGTGTATATATTACCTTTTTATATTACTTTAATTTTGATGAGCGTTTTCCAATATTATATGCAATGATTTGGTTTTGTATAGCCCCTTTCCATTAGTTGTCTTTAAAATATTACAGCTGTATTGGAAATGTGAAAAGATGCTGAGAGAAGATCATGGAATAGAAAATGGGATCATGAAAGTGAAAAGGAATAGGCCAATAATAGGCTTTATATAATCTTGCATGGTGTTTTGGGCTATAATCTTAATTTTTTTTCATTCTTTTTAAGTTTATAGGTGTTTATTTGTGTACTGAGATAAACAATTGCATAAGTTTATTGCAGAGGTTAGAATTAATTCTATGATAATGTCTATCTAGGAAAACTTGTAACTCTAGAGTTATTATTATGTCTTCCATTCTAGGAATTAGAAACTATTCCGTGACATTGTGTGTCCAGACAAATTATAGCTGACAGTTTTGGAGACCTCTCAGTTACCCCACCGAAAAAAGATACGATTCAGACATTATTTTGGAATTGCTTTTAAAAGCAGATGAGTCGTTTTTAACGTGTTTTCCCAGTGACACCTTTTTTATTTTAAATAAATTAAACTGTTTAATTTCAATACGGTGATGATTTTCTTGAACCAGGTGATGTGGAGACTCAAGCACATGGATTATTGCTAATGAATATAGTTTACAGCATTTGTTCCTAACAGAGTGCAATCTCTTTTTGCTCGACAGTTTCATGCTGCTTTAGTTGATTTGCAAAGTTCACTTGCATACCAGTACAGAGATACTGATGGTCGATTTACAGACTTGCTGGGGAGGTTGTCCGATGATCATGCAAACATTGTGTGTTGCCTTGAAAATCTGGGACTTATTGGTGCTTATGAGGTTAGCCTTCCTCTCTCTCTTTTTTTTGGGTAAGAAGGTTGTTGGTTTTCTACTGCTCATGAACCAAAACCTGATACTCGTATGTGTAATAAACGGAAGATATGGCATAGGCTGTTTCTGTAAATTCCAGGGGTCTGTAGGCTGTTTCCTTGAATTCCAGTGGGCTTTCTAGAAATCAGCATTGTTTTGGTGTCAAATAGATCAAATTGCAGCATATACAGGTGGGAATAGTTAAACCCGGTTTTCAGGTTATACAAGTCAAAATCAATTGTTTATTACTATACACCTTTGGAGGAAGCCTTAGGCATCTCTTTAGACTCTTTCTAGTTCCATGCTTTCATGCGTGGTTCTGTATGTTGTATTTGATCAACTAGGACCTCGATTCCCCCCTGTATAAGAACCAGCAGTTTTCTATTTATCTTCAATTATATGTTATGGTTATCCGTGCCTCGTATCATCTATATTCATGTGAATTTTGTTGTGGCTGCTAATACGGTTGTAGTTTTACATCTGCTTTCCTTAATCTCTATAGGCTATCAAGGTCTGTCAAGAAAATGGCCCTACTGATAGAGAAGGCTGTGAAGTCTTTCAGAAAGGTTCTTCGCAGTTAATCTATTATCTTGGGGAAGTTTCGTCAATAATTCAGGAATCATTGCCACAAAGTAATTTTCCTTTCTTATTATAGTGTTTGTTTTCTTATATTCATATAGTCAACCCCGCTTAGTGTGATAAAGGCTTATTAGCTGTGGTCAACATTATGGGCTCTAGTATGGTCTTCAATAAAGGTGACACTGCATCTATTCTCTAACAATGCTGGTGGCTATTGTGATCGTACGTTTTATGAATTAAAGAAACTGGTGCATGGTTTTTGTGAAGCCATGACAAAAGAATAGAATGACAGTGTTTGTCTACTGCACATGACTCACATTCAGAATCTAAATTATCTTTATTCCAAAATAGCCCAGGAAAAGCTACAATGTCCTAATGTATGTCATAATAAACCTCAGCTGCTGTCTAACACTGTTATCGAGTTGAAGGACCTTACTGGAACTTGTCTACGTTGAGTTTTGGTGTTCAAGATTCACAAGCCACAATCATATTTTGCATCCCTGGTCATCTCCATATAGGTTAAATAATAAACATACAAATAGAACAGCAAAACTTGGCAGAACAGTGGTCTTTATTGAAATTTATCGTAGAGAGCAAACTATAGGATAGATTACGATCAAGAAGAACATCCTTTAAAATTATATAAGTGGAGAAGAGAACAGAATCTTTCTAAGAATTGGTGGCGCAAGATCCATTTGGAATTAAAATTTAGAGGGGCCTTCCATGATGTTAAGACATAAGAAAACAACTGGAAGTTTCATACTCCTCTATATATCCAGAGTTTATTAGATTTGGTCCGAGCTATTGTGCCCAATTACCAATTATGACTGTGCCTGACTTGGGTAGGGAGCAAGAAAAGGTTGAATAGTTGTTACCTATTGAGGGGTTTCCTAGAGAAAATTCGCTAGAAATGCTCTATTTGTTGCTTAATGAAGGACATGGAGGGACCTGGTGAATTCAATATTTTCCCTGAACCAGAATTATAGATTTGAAGTGCAAGGCCTTTTACCCCTCAGGCTTCCAGTTTTTCCATGCAACCTCCAACTTTCTCGAGTGTGCCATGCCTTCTCGCAGTGATCACACTTTGGCTTGCTTTTCCCCTGATTTTCACCTTCATAATTCTTGATGGGCAGTGCTGATACCCCCAATTCTGATTGTGATTCATCACGAGGAGTAAGCATCACCCTTCTCCTTCATTCTGTTCTATAGCCCAGGATCCTGCCCCTAACATTATCTAAGTCCTACACCAGCCCAATCAGTAAGGCTCCGTCTGTGATTTTATACCCTTGAGTTAAAGGGGATGGAGATTACCCCTTGCTCCCATCACTGATGGAGTACCATTTAAGTAGAGAAGAGGGAGTACCACTTAGAATTTTTATGCAAACATTTCAGCCCCACTTGTCTGAGATAATGTTATCTATGAAATGTTTAATTGTTGACTATTATATTTTCTTTTTTGGTGACCTTAGATCTGGAAATGCTTCCGGCATTTGATTATTCCTCTCCAGAGGCAGTCTCTTTGGGTTATGTATCTTCAAAACTACACGAACTTATTGAAGTTCTTAAAAATTTGGGGTACTTTTCCAGTTCTCTGCTTGGGGTCCACTAAACTTCCAAGGCATTTGCTTTTGTTTGCCGTGTTCCTATTTCTTTTCTTCATAACATCCTTCATCTTTGTTGCAGGAAGGAAAATAAAGTAATATCTCTTATACTAGTTGAGAGAATGATAACAGCAAAAGTGATTGAAAGAATCATCAAGAGAATAGCATATTTATCTCATTTTACGGTTTCCTACTTGACTGAAAGCAGCCAGTCAGTTAATACGTCGGCTCCAGCGCTACAGGTAGAAACTCTTGAGTCATTCCAGTTTGGAAAAGTTTCTGTACAATGTCTTCATATGGCTTGAACTCTTTGCCTTACTGATGAATGAAGCATTCTTTGATAGGTCAATCTGGTCTTTGCTACTGATGTGGTTGAGAAGGGAATTGATGTCCCTCGTTTCTCCTCTGTTGTGTTTTTTGATCTTCCCAAAAAAGTTGATATTTATGTCCTGTTATGTGGGCGTGCTCGTCAAAGCGGCTCTCAATATATTGTTATGCTTGAGAGGTTAACTGTTGTCACTCTGGTCTTTTGGCTTAAAAGTTTTTTCTCCTTCAGTTTTATTGGACTAAAGCATTTTCTTGCCATTAATATATGAGTTTGAAGGTCATATAACGTGGTCAACTTGAACATGTTTACTTCAGGGAAAACTTAAAACAGAGGAATAATTTGTTCGAGCTCAATAGGTGTGAGTCCTCAATGACAAATACAGCTACAAACGGAGGGGCTAATTGTAGTAGGGTGAAAGCTTATCCTAAGAAGGTGACAATAAAAAATCCAGCTCTAAACAGAGACACTGATCCTGCTTTCGGGAGTGCCTGTGCTATAAAGGACACTAATTCATATTACGTAGAGCCAACTGGAGCATCAGTTTCTACAAAAACAAGTGTTAGCCTCATTCAGAGATACTGCGAGAAACTTCCCCAAGACAAGTATATATTCTTCTTTATAAAAATTAGAAAAAATAATAAATAAAGGATCATGCAAGTGAGGAGAGATTTTAAACATCACTATGGTTGTATCTTGCTCAGGTCTTTTATTCCAAAGCCAGCATATCAGTTCTTACTGGAGGGTATGTTGTATCGGTGTCAATTGACATTACCTCCTAATGCAGCATTTCAGACTATGATTGGTTCTGCAACTGGGAGTTCACTTTTATCTAAACAGCTTGTATGCTTGGAGGCGTGTAAAAAGTTGCATCAAGCTGGGTATTTGAATGATTATCTTCTCCCTTTAGGTGAAGATCCTTCCAGAAAAGCTTCCTGCCCGAATTCTAAAGCAGTAGCGGCAGGTGCAGGTAAAAGTGCACATCATCGCAATATAGTGTGGGAGTATTCCTAAATATTTTTTTACCCCTCTGTGCTTAAGAAAAAGAAGAATTTTTTTTTTCCACACAGTACAAGGTAAATTTTGTACTAGTATAGAAAATAGATCTGTAGAATGTCATGTGCTCCCTCTTGTAGTGTTTTGGGACTGCAACATACTTGGGTTGGACTTGAGCTTTATCCTGTCATTATCATTTTGCCTCCACATGTTCTGTCCTTACTATATGAAGTCCAAATAAACAGTGAATAATTTTATCCTGTGTACTATATGTATTAACTATCAAAGTAATTTGTTTTGTTGACATGAACTTTATCACGGCATCCCCAATGATTATGACTGGTAATCTACAAACAAGATTATTTATTTTATTTCATCTCATAAGCATTCACTGACTTGTGGTTGATATCAACTGCAACTTGGGTGTTACACAAATAGCTTCTGTGCAGCTTTTAATTGTGTCATAGGTCGTGCTTCATTTTGTAGTCTACACACTCAACTTTCATAGTTTGTGAAAATGCATACTTGGTATATTTTCAGGAACTACAAAGAGGAAGGAGTTGCATGGGACAACATCTATCCAAGCACTGTCTGGGGCATGGGGTGGCAATATAGAGGGGTTCTCATTTCACGCTTATAAAGCGGACTTTGCTTGTAGTGACAAAGACCATCATTACTCCAGTTTCGTCCTCTTGCTTGAGTCAGATCTTGATAATGATGTTGGAAATATACAGGTGGATCTATACCTACGTTCAAAGTTTGTCAAGGCGTCAGTTTCTGCTTGTGGGCAAAGATATCTGAATGGAAAAGAGGTTAAATTCCAACTTGGCCAAATATTCTTCTCCTTTAAAAAAATAAATTTACGAAAACACAAAGATAAGCACATTGTATTCATAAGATTACGTGATAAGTATTATTTACTGTATTTGACCAGGTGGCAAAAGCCAAATGCTTTCAAGAGCTTTTTTTCAATGGCTTATTTGGTAAATTGTTTGTTAAGACGTCTGGAGAAAGGAAGCTTCTGTTTGAGACTCAGGAAACATTATGGGATCCATCAAAAATGTATTTGTTGTTGCCACTGAAGCCATTGATGAACTGTGCTCAACCTTGGGAAATAAATTGGATGGGAATCGAATCCTCTGTTTCGGTTGTAGAATTTTTGAAGAGACATGCTTGGATAAATTCTCAAGTATCTGAAAATAGAAGGAAAAACTTGTTGGTCAATCAAACTTACCCGGTGGATGGAGAAAGTGCAAAAATCATCTATCTGGCTAATAAATCAGTGAACACAAATGACCTGAAAAATATGGTGGTTATATCCATTCATACTGGAAGGATATATTCAATCATGAAAGATGTGGAAAATTCATCAGCAGAAAGCCCTTTTGATGGCAATTCTGATCCCGAGTCACCAAGTTATTCATCTTTTGCTGATTACTTCAGTACAAAGTAAGGAGCCTTATTTAGAGTCATCAATGTGTTTTATCTCTTTACACCTCCCTTCTCTTTCTTCCCCTTTCTGTTTGGCCAGGAAAGTAACTTGGGGTTTATTTTTACTTTCACAACCAGGTATGGTATTGTACTAGTGCATCCAGCCCAGCCTTTGTTGCTTCTGAAGCAAAGCCATAATGCACACAATCTCTTAGTGGATTTCAGAAATGAACACGGTACTCTACCAAAGACCTTAGGATGTTCATATATGTTCCTGTTGATGTGGATTTATGTATCAGTTACAATTCTAGTACAATATTCAGATGCTGCATCATTTACTTCTGGTTTTTTTGGTGATTTTCCCATATACCCTCATCATTTTTTACATGTACTTCTTGCATTGACTAGAACTAGAATAGATTTTCTTAAAATTCTTTCATTATTTCTTGAATCTAAAAATTGTGCATGTACTCTGCCATTCTGCTTAGTTATAATTCAGGAAAAGGGATTTTTTTAGGTTAAGGTAATTTACTTTTTTTCTCTAAAATACGTCTTAGGCTTGTCATCCCCTACTAATTCCCAGTGTCATGGTCATCTGAAGTCAAATTAAATCACTTTATTCCTGCTACAGTATTTTCATCATTAAAGTGATTGTTAATCTGAATTTCTACCGGGTGTCAGCTAGTGTTTTTCAGGGTCAAGACTGAAATTAACTAAGTCAGTTAATCTTCCTAATGATGGTATATCTGATGTTGATCATTTTGTAGACGTGGTTGAGATTGAAAACATATGCACTTCTAAGGAGATAGTTTATTCTATCTTAAGGATTCTGCTACTAATAGGGAAGAGGTGCAGTGACTGAGAGAGGGCACCTTGGTTTTGTAAACTGCTTACTAACTTTGATCTGATTATCCTGGCATTCAAACAACAGTGTACTTTACATGTATATGATGGAACATAATCTAACTGCACCTATCTCACCTCGAAAGTGTAAATGGATGGAAATGAAGTTTACGTTTCTGCTAGAAGCATAAAGCATAACAAACAGCATCTGCATTTTCTGTGTAATCACCTTAAAGGTCCTTAACTTGAGTTTAATAAACTCTCAAATAGGGCTGGTCCATATTTCTTATGCCAATCTAATTTGATAAATTTTACCGAGTACATTTTCTCTCTTCAAAGTTCTTTATATCAAAGTGGAATGGTATATATCTAGCCTGTAATGCAATACAGAAATTATCTGTGGAATGGTTTTTTATTAGTCAGTGATTATGCATTCTAAACTGAAATTTATGCATCTTTCCAAAAAGGTGGTATCACACATGGAAATGGTTCGCAAGAGGGCAGTAAGATGCTTGTTCAGAAGCCACGATGCTATGCTTACATGCCACCAGAACTTCTCATCAGTGTAGATGTCCCTGCAGATGTCTTAAAATCATTTTATTTGCTACCATCATTAATGTACCGGTT
>JAULKJ010000009.1:5290812-5301518 GCA_032355405.1 Rubia balearica
GTTGAATGGCTTAAATAAAACCACTTTTCACCTATGTGAGTTACGTGGTACATGTTACTGTCTTAGATCTGCATCCAATTTTGCTTAACTGAAAATCATTCGTGATACCTTGTTGTACTTTGTTAGGGCTGGTTTTCTTAATAATAAACATAAGTATCCAAATTTCATTTTAAAATTGGACCTGGCAAAGGCTTTTGATAGAGTGAGGTGGAGTTTCCTAGAGGTAATTCTATCTAAATTTGGTTTTGCAACTAGGTTTATTAGAATTATTCTTTCGAATCTGTCCTCAGCTTGGTTCTCAATCTTAATTAATGGAAAAGAAGCAGGTTTTTTCCAACCTACAAGGGGTATAAAGCAAGGCGACCCCCTATCTCCCATTCTGTTTAATATCTTTACAGAAGCATTTTCACGGAGCATCAAATTCTGCATATCTAACCAGAAAATAAGCAAGTTTGTTCTTCCAACTGGAACTGATTTCATTTCACACTTGAGCTATACTGATGATACTGTACTTTTCATACAAGCTACTCCTCTAACTCTTACTAGACTACAAGATTTCAGCAAGTTTTTGAGACAACTAGTGGTCAGAAAATTAATTACGGTAAGAGCATTTTTTATGTTAACAGATATGCTTCTCTGGCACAGATAAAAATGATAAAACACATATTAGGTATGTCAAAAGGAACATTACCATTCATTTACCTAGGTTCCCCCATTTTCATAGGTAGACCGAGGGTGAGATATTTTCGGTTCTTATATGAAAAATATGACTCTTTGCTTAATAACTGGAAGAATAAGTGGTTAACTGCTGCAGGGAGGCTTGTCTTGATCAATAGTGCGATGTTCTTAATCCCTCAACATTTGTGGGCAGTAATGAGACCCCCAAATGCAGTAATAACCCAATTAAAAAGGGAAATTTCATCTTTTCTATGGGGTGAAACTGAAAATGGAATGAAAAAGATTTGGAAAAGCTTGAAAAACATATCTTTCCCCACGGAAAAAAATGGATTAGGAATTAGGAATTTCAGGGACATCATAGACACCTTTTCACTCAAAATGTGGTGGAAATTCCAACTTGGATTAACACCCTGAGCAAGGTTCATATGGTCTTTACCTCCTAACAAAAGATCTTCTCAGAACTGGCTCCGGATATGTGGAATCAACACCCTAGTTGAAACATGGGTTACGGTGATACATGGAGAAGGAAAAGCTAATTTCTACACATCGAACTGGACAAACTTTGGAAGCTTACAGGACTACCAACACTTACAAAGGGGAGAAATTCCAAACGATCTTTCCATTGTAGAGTTTCTGAACAATAAGACTGTTTATTTACCCTTAGTTGCTAACTTTCCAGCTCACATAGTGTCTTCTTTTTTTTTACAGAAAGCAACTATCAATGACAACATGAAAGACAGGCTTATATGGAAACCATTGATGGAGGGAGATTTTACTTTCAAATCGGCTTTCAAGGTGATTTCAAAAGGGAGAAGACCACTCAGAATTCTACGATCCATTTGGCACAAGAAGATACCCAGGAAAGTCTCTTTTTTCATGTGGAAACTAGCAAATTCAATACTGCCTTTCGATGACATTATTAGCTACTCTAACATTAGTTTAGCTTCTAAATGTGCAATGTGCGATAACTGTGATAACATGTCTCATTTTTTCAATTCATGTGAACTCTCAGTTCGGGTTTGGAAACATTTTGAGTGTTTAATTGGCTTTATAACACCGGCATTTCCTACAATTTTTGATACACTGGCTTTCTACTGGTCGACCAAGGGGGATACAACTATGCACGGATACATCCTTACTTTGACACCTGCTTTCATTTGCTGGAATTTATGAAAAATGAGAAACAAGTTCATTTATGATGATAAAAGTCCAATTCTGGTTAACATTCTGGATACGGTCAAAAGGGATTTGTTCAACACTTTTTGTGCACACCCTTGTTTTAGTAATTAAAGTGAGGATAAGTTCTGGTTCCATTTGGGATTCACACCACTTTTTAAACCTAAAAAGAAACCGAGAATCAGAATAGTTAGATGGAGCATGCCTACTCTTGATTTCAAATTGAATGTTGATGCATCTTGGTCATGTGACACACATAGATGTGCTTTGGGTATTGTGATTAGGAATAATAGAGGTTTTTTCTTCAAAGCTCTTGTAAAATCAGCACATGCATCATCGGTTTTACATGCTGAAACCATGGCACTTAAACTGGGTTTTCAATTTGCTGAAAGGCTGAATCTGTCTACTTTCACTCTTGAATCTGGCAGTATGAAAGCTATAGAAGCTATTAGAAATTCACAAAAGGCTCCTTGGAAAATTTATGAATAGGTCTTTGATATCCACATACTTCTTAAAAACACAGTAATCACGCACTCTGAGACAAGGTAATAGAGTAGCTGACTATCTGGCTAGCACAATGGATGAAAATGTGGGCACCGAGAAGATTTTCACCTTTCAACTTCTTGACCAAAAAGCTAAGTGATTATTATGTTTGGATAGAATTGGGACCCCAAATATAAGAATTGATGTATGATTATGATGCTCTACTCATTTGGTCAATAATGGACCTGCAGGACAAACTGGGAGAGCAGACTATGGCAACATGATGGAGATATTTTCAGAGCTAGGAGTTTGGGAACCAGATGAAGGAAAGGAGCTTTTCAACACAGAGAGACACTTCTGCAGCTCGGGAGGGTCTCTGCTGAACAATGGAAGATTTAAAGAAGCTAGTCTTTTGAAACTACATGGGATGCAACCCAAAGCGAAATCTGACCATCAAATTTTGCAACCTTTACAAAACACTAGTTCACATAAAGCATATATTTCTATCGTCGCTTACTTGATCTATATTTTGGAAATTTATGGTAGTCTGGCCAAATGCCTACATCAACACAGGGGGTGGAGAGTGTGACATTCGGGATCACTACCATTTCTTTCACAGCGTTTTTTGGCTTGCACAAGGCAACCATTTTGCCACAAATAGGATTTTTGTACAAATGGACCGATCTCGGATTACGGTGGATGTAACGACAGTTACGAAAGGTTTGGAGAACCTAATAAATATCTCCCCCATTCAGTTGGATTTCTACTGGAAAAAAAAGAATACTATAAAAAACAAGAGTGCAAATAGAGTTAGCACACAGGGTGGGAGAACATGAATTAGATTTTTTTACACATTTAGGAAATAATGGAAAAGCCATATGTATGTTAAATAATTCAACTAAGAGGTGTAAGAAAAGGCAACCACGAGGCCATTCACAGTTGATCGAACCGGCAAACTGATCTCATGCTCTGATCAACAACTCATAAACATTACAGCTATTGTCACCTGAGACACGCTTTAACATCTCGAAGCTTTTCCGACTTCCTAGAAAATCAATCCTCTTTAATTTTAAGTGATCGCCCTCTGCAGTTTCTTTATTGGACAGCATAAATCGCAGCCGATCAGCATGTCTAGAGTCAGTGTGAATGGAAAGCTCGATTTCTGCAGCTGACATCTTTTCCTGGAAAAAGAACGCAGTAGTAAGATGCCAAAGATTTCAGATACATAGTATTAGTTACTCATACCACAAGAATAAAAACAAGCAGTTGTTGAACCCAATCAAATGTTAACATTGCTGATCATAGAAGACCTGGCAGTAAACATAGTACAGTAGCTAGGAGACCCTGTCATTTTACAGTATGTCCGAATGTCATCAAAGAATATATTACGTACCTGGTAAAATTCGTTTATGTTGTCCAACACTTGCAAACATGTGAAGCCTTTTTCACTAAAAAATGTCCTCGAACAAGGACCCATCTCAGAAAATCGATCAACTGGAAACAATATAGTGAAGAAGTGGTTTTTGAGTATCAACTCAGACTTCTCACTGCAGTTGAAATCGACAATTAGAATCAGGCATTCAAAGCTCTTTATGAGAGAGATGAACTACGATGGAACAAAATGAAATGAGCTTCGCAGATTAAAAAATGTAGCTTCTCTAGTAAAGTCATAAGATGTAATTATAATTCAAGTAGTACAATCATCAAGAAAAGGAAGGACTATCAGAAAGCTTCCAGCTAAACAAACTAAACACCATTAACCACTCACTCACAATCAGGGAGAAAAATAAGCACGGATAATAAACTCGGAAAGTTGTCCAGTCACCTTTCTGTAAGTGGTCGAAATAAGTTGACAAACGAAGCTTCTGATTCCTTCCCATCTGACTTAGCATCAAAGAAAAGGGATGTATCCTGACCAACTGCATCCTCCACACTTGAAGACTCAATGTAGATAGCAGCAGAGGAAGTAGGCTCAGATATCGACCAGCAGACAGAATCCAGAAGGCTGTTAGGGGTAATAGGGCGGATGGGACTTTGGCAAGTCTGAAATCACAAGTGTCATAAATCCAAAGCATCAGCATTAAAACTGTACACACTGACAAAATTAAAGGAAAAAGAAGTCCAACAGCAAGACTCGATTGTCCCTTCCCCACCCTCCATCCCCCAAAGAAGGCCGACTACTATTAGAATGATAATAGTACAAAATTAAATACAAGTAGATAGCAAAGTAGGATAACTACAAGCATTTTAGTGATTCCATGGAAATCACATTTGAGCCTCGTTTTCCAGATCTTATCTGCACTTCAATTCAGCCAAAATTTGATTTGGTGGAATTTTGCTTAATTTAGTCACATTGTTACTATTTTTCAATACACTTATTTTTAGTTCAGTTCATTTCTATTCTAATAATATGATGAGCAAAGATAGGCTCGGGAGAACATGGCCTTAGAGCACTTTAGTTCTATTGTCAATTTACACAAAATTGAAAGATTAAATTCTACCTTAATGGCCAAGTAAATATGATAATTATTATTTTAAAGACCATGAAGCCAAACATGAAGTAAAACACCCCTGAAGGAAGAGTCAAATACTTAAGCAGTAAAGATGCAAAATGGCAGCCTGGCTAAAGCCAACTTTCTTTTAGGCTAACACTGCACAAGCACAGTTTTAAGCAGTCAAAAAACAAACTGGTAAAATTTCCAGAAAGATGACAATAATTAAAAAAACGAATGTGTGATCAAATTAGAAATCAAAGGCTAAATTCTATTATCCACCTGCATTTGGAAATTGCGGCGTTGCCTAACCCAGTCTTTGGCCTGGTGTACAATCGTCTTCCTTTCTTCAGGGCTTGCACTCAACAAGGAGCTTTCAGCCCTTTGATGATCAATGTCACCATCATATTCCTAAAGAGAATTTACAAAAAGAAGATCTGAGCTCAAAATGAAAGCATCAATTCATAAAAAAACTAATACAGCTGTGACTCAAAAAAGAAAAAAAGTCTAATATTTGAAGTCGTGGTGAGGTTTAAAATTAAACAATGAGAGTCTTGAGTCTTGACAACAGCATTTAGATAAAATTAAGAGAATGAAAAATACCAACAGAAAAGGAATGTTAGAGAATAGGATGCAGATGGAATTAAACTGGTAGACTTAATGTACCTCCTTGAAAGTGTCTGTTCGAATATTATCAATTGTCATTGCTGTCTGCTTGGCCAAGTCAGCACATACGTGGACAAGCCTCTGCAGGCATTTTTCCCTTGCAGTCTTCAGTACCCACAAAGGCTAAAGCAGCGGATAGATGTTCAGGTTGATATTATTAATGTTACTTGATAAGTTATTTATTAAAAAAAAGACATTAGTAATCAGCTAAAACCGCAATAACATTAACTATCAAAGAGAGATAATTGATATTGTTGTGCAATTTATCAACATTAAAGATATAAAATTTTACTGTCAGAAACGTTGAAATCAATAATATTACACAAACCAGTATGTCTAAATTCGAACAGAGAGAGGTATCACTTACTGTAACAATATTGTTTGAATGACCAAGATATTTTCTGACTGAAGCTCCTTCACACACTACATGACTAGCGCTACAACCAACATACCATTGATCCATAAATGTAGCACCTTCTAGTACTGCAGCCTCCTTGACCTACAGACTCAGATTTCTGAGAGACCATTTGAAGCAGCATTTGATAACAAATCTTTAGTGCTGTCAAGCATGAAAGAATCTCCATATTCTCAGATAAAATGAAGAAACTAAACCTTTTTCCCACAACCATTGTAAATATGCATGGAGCAACCAGAGGAAACCCAAGAATTACATACTAGTAAGGAAACCTCAGAAAACATTGCTTATGCACAGCTAGAAGAAGTATACCTTATCCCGCAGCTCAGCTGACACATCTTCATCAATGTAAAAGGAATAACCAGATAGTGGCAAGCTCATGCTTCTTCTTTTAGACTCTCCTCCAGGAAGGTGTATTCTCGGACTTTCAGAGCATTCAATTGATCCAAAAGGTAGACAAGACCTTTCAGCACTAGGATTATAAACAAGCCTATTGAGATAATCTACCGCCACACCACCTTCTCCATCAGTCTTAATGCTATAAAGGCTTTCACTCAGCCTCACTGATACATCCAAAATAACACCAGAAGAAAAATCATAAGCAAACTCTGATAAGAAAACATTCCGAAAAATCATATACTAATTTCTCCTTTACATGGCTGTTCTCAAAGAGAAGTAACATTAGCTGTTTGAGTGCCACTATGAAGGCAGTAGATAACCAAAATCCAACTCTTTACAGCTCAAGCACAGAAGTGTTGTATCAAGCTGATGATTCTACTTAAACTGAAGTAACATTAGCTGTTCTAGTGACAGTACATAAAAGCAAAAGTCCACCTTGCTTAACATCAAACAGAGATGTGTTGCATCAAGATGATAATTAAATTGATACTTCCTTTCAGCATTCCACCAAATCAAAGGCAGCATTAGATACACCATTGTCATTTTCCAGATAATAGATAAGCAAAAAATTTCAACTTTCTCAAGTTCAAGCCTAAAAAGGTCGTGTCAAGCTGTTGACTGAATAATTATCCTGATGCGGGAGATCATTTAATTACATACTGTTCCATAAAAATGAATCCTTTAATATTTACATTGGTAACACAACCCATAAACTCAGTTTAAACTAGTTGAAATGTAGCATCTGTATACCTAGAGATCAATCCTGTCATTCACACCTAAAGCTAGAAAACTAAAGGCTAACCACACAAAAAATTCGAAGACGGCAAAAAAAACAAAACAAAAACAAAACTTGCCATTTCTTCTGACGCTGTCCACAAACCATCCTAGTGTCACAACAGAAAGACCATTTCTTGGTCCATGTTTCAAAGCATGCTCGAATTTGCGCCCACGAAAGCTGTAGGAAATGTTAAGGAAAACACTGACTGGCTAGTCAATGTTCCCTTGCAGGTAGTGTTTAAAACAAACATGAACAAATTACAAAGGGACTTGAGCATCAGGCAAATGAGTGGAAAAAGGATATCTGAACAACCAGGTGGGTGCATTGAGGATGCAAATGCGGGCTATAATCACCACCCAACCTTTCAGTTGCAGCCATCACCTGTTTTCGAGCTTCTGCGAATTCGTATTAATACAGATCAATTCCAGCAGGAAAAACATGACTAGAAACACCAAGAAAGAAAAAATCATACTATGATAATTAACCTTTGGACAGTCCAGTAACACAGATAACAAGCCCTGAAAAGGGTCCGTTATTAAATAATTCAGAGGCGGTTGAAGGCATTGGCGTTGACATTTCTGCAAACAGCCTCGAGCACCCCTTGCTGGTAATCACATCCACCCTCCTCATTGAATGAAATCGCATGAATAACCCAGAAGAACTTGAATGATTTTATGATTAACACAATCAACTCCTCAGCTTCTGGGCACAAGCAAACAAAGGCTGGGTTGTTGTCAACTGTGATAAGAGGACGAACGAGTCCGAGTGTGACAAAAGACAAAGGGAATGAGAAAAGCGAGTCAAACAAAAAAACAGATAGCAACTATCCATGGAGGGCCTTTATTCCTTTTTTCTGCTGACGGAATGATGAAAAAGAGGATGGTATATGAGAAAAGCAGTGAAATTTCTGAACAGGAGAGTGCAAATTAAAAGGAATTCAAAAATCCATTGAGCGTGGTCTTTTCGTGGGAGAATCAGCTTTTGTTGCTTTTATTTTTGTGAACTTTGAGAATCATTTTCCATGGCTATATCATACCATATATTTTACTGATTACGCCCTGTATTTGTATTATTGAATTAGTATTACAAATTATTTTTAATTCGTAAAAAAAAGATATTTCAATTACTTAATATTAATTAAAATTCTGAAAAGGAACTAAATTTTAACAAGAAAATTAAATTAGAAACAAAATAATTCTAGGTGGTGGCGCTGCCAGTGGTAGTGGTGGTCGCCGGCGGAGGCGGTGGCGCCGGTAGTGTTTCCCGGTGGGCTGAGCCAACGGCGGTGGCGTTTCCCGGAGGCCGGACGGTGTCTGCTGGTTTGGAAGCATCCCCGCCGTTTCTCCGCCGAAGTCGAATTATGCAATCTCCGGCTTGTTCTCGCCACCCTAAGTCTCGCCAGGCTCCTCCGCTCGTTGCCCGCTGGTCGCGCTCGCCTCCCTTTCGTCTGGCCCGTCCGCTGGCGTTTCTCCGTCCTCCTCCGCGCCTCCCCCGCTCGCGCCGCCCGTTCGGATTCCGACCTTCGCCTCTCCCGGTCGCCTCCCTCCCGCGCCGCCTGCTCGCATTACCCAGTTCACATTCCAGTCCATCCGCCACCGGCGCGCATGCTCGCAGGTTCCCGGGTCGCAGCACGATTATGGTCGCCGCTCGTGTTCCCGATTGTCTGCCCCGCTCGCATTACCGGTTCTCTTCGCCAAGCGTATCCCCGCTCGCATCTCGGCCCTCCACTCTCATCCCCGTGTTGCTCGATTGCTCTCCTTTCTTTTCCCGCTGCCCGCTCAACGTTTCCCGATTGCGAGCCCCGGTTCTCGTCCCGATTACCGGCTACGGTCGCCTTTTCCCATTCGCATCGGCCGGTTCGGCCCGATCTGCATTTCCGGTTCTCGCGAACCGGTTCAGATTGAGAAGGTTCCAATTTTTTATTTGGGTTTCCGGTTCGCGAGACCTTGTTTTTTTCTTTCTTTCCGGGTCTCCCTTGTTTACCGTGTTTGGGTTCTGGTTTTGTTTTTGCGAACCAATTTCGGTTCTCATTCCCTCCACCTCCCTTCTTCCCCTATTAAATGCCATTTATTCCAAAAAAATTGAAAAATCTATAATATATATTAAAGGAGAATATTTTTGTCATATGTCTTTCATACATGATTTTTGCCATGTGTCACTCGCAAAAATTTTCACGTCAGGTTTAAAAATTAATTTTTTGTGTACGGAATTATTTAATTTTTGTTAATTAACCTTTAGAAATGACTTATTTTAGCACATATCAATATGTGATAAGTGATAACATTTTAAAAATCAATTCATTAAGCTATATTATATTATATTTTAATATTAAATTTCAATTAATTTGTATAATTAATAATACTCTATAACTTATATTTATTTCTCTAAGATGATGTTTTTTTGGATCAATTAAAAATCTTCATATTTTGTAATTTTCTATTTCAATCAATTAATCATGAATTGGTGACGATACTCCTAATTTAAACATTTTAGATCTAACATATATAATTTTTTTTTGATATTATAAATGAGCTCCTCCTCATATTTGACCTTGGTTCCGCTACCACCAACATATAGTAATCGTTATTTACCCGTTCCCGTATACTGCGAACTTTACTAATGGGTAAGCCGTCGGCGCTCATCTGTGCATATGAAATAAAATTATTATTATAACGATTACTTAATTATAGGAGAAGTATATAACACTTTTTTTAAAAATAACTTCCAAATATTCAAAATAATGAATTACATATTCAATTACGTCCAATGAAATGGTATAACATAGGGAGCAACCACCTACCAAAACTCTCAATATTTTGTACAAGCAAAATTATTAATTTCGGTTACTTACCTAATTAATTACTATATGAATGGGACTATCATCAAATTTAATTTGCAATTTTTACTATTCAAATGTTATTCTTGGAATACTATTATAAATCTGAAATTTAGTTCCATATTATTATGTTTGCTCTCTTTACCTTAAAATATTACATTTTTTAATATTCTTCTAATTTTTCTGACAAATCCCAGCAACCATGTCATGTTGTTCTATTTAAGTAACAAATAATTCTGTGTTATCCATTAATTCCTAGATTACAATTTCATTTACATTCTAATTAGAAACCCGATTTTCCGACTACTTAAAAAGCTCAAAACACTTTCATTTATGGTAACTTCATTTCTATTTTCATTTTCATTGGGAACAATAATGTATACAAACCCTAAAACCTACTTTAATTTTAATTCCAATTGGGAGCTTTAAACCTTACTTTAATTGGAAGCCCTCAAACTTAATTTAATTTAAAAAATTCAATTAACAAATTAAATTATTTTTTAATTTTAATTTTCTTCCTATTTATTTAACAAATTTATTTCCAAATTTTCCCTACTTCTCTATTTTTAATTATATATTTCACTATTTTCATTTAAATATTAATCTGGGATTAATTTCACATTTCCACCCTTCTCCTATTTTTAGCTATTTACCTAACCTAAAAAATAGCTGATATGAATCTCCTTACGAAAACTCTGGATTTTGTGGAAATTGGATCTTTCACTCAAGAGGATTTCGCCCAACCTCTTAAATGGCACGAATAGCAGCGTCTAGCCCGCAGGG
>JAULKJ010000009.1:5309589-5322111 GCA_032355405.1 Rubia balearica
CCGACTAGCTACGGTTCTCATGATTTCTCCGGTCCCCGACTGCGAGTCATGCCGCGGTTTCTGAGTAACGGTTTCTATGTCTGAGGTGTTGCTCGGCTTTTTAACCAGGTTTGCTCGGTCGTGGCTGCAAAGGCAGAAGCGCCGCCGCTTCGGACCGGACATATTTCGATGAGATCCTGAAAAGCGAGGGTGTCTCGACCCGATCCAGGTGTTTGGAGAGACCCGGCCACAAAATGGCCAATTTCAAACTTCTCCTGGCCATACACGCGCCGCCACCAACCGCCGAAAGTCCTTCTCTGAGTGAACTAACTGGCGTATCATCGCGCACAGGCGCTTCGCCGGCCACACACTCGTCTTTCCGACGCAGCTCTCCAGGCGCGTCTTCGACACGCGCCGCCGGCGTTTGCCGCCATCAACCGCCGCCTCCAGCAATGGATTGGGTTGTTTTCTGAGTTTTGGGTTCTATTCATTTTTTTATTTATTTATGTCAGAGGGAATATGTGCTTAAATTGGGTCTTTTGCTTAACTATCTGGACTAATTTATCAAGTATTCTATGCCTATCTGTTTGTTTTCTCCCGTAACTGGATTAGCCGGCCGGATGGAAAACCCTTTGGGCTTCTAGTCTATACTCTGTTAACAGTGTAGGAGAAATCCAAGTCGGAGTGGTCTCGTCGACTTACTCTCGGCGTATCTGTGATCAGATTTAGACTGGTGGACTTTGGTTGACCAGGACATTATAGTTCTGGGTGATGCAAGTTATAGATGCTTTACCTGCTAGATAGTTAGATGCTCTAGGGCATTAGATTTTAGGATGTCTCAGATGTATTCCTTCGCACTTTTTAGTTTGTAGTTATAGCGTGTTACCGCGCTTCAGATACAGATTAGGTTTTCGGCTTAGTCTGTAATCTCACAAATTGATTCCCTTTTAGGAAAACATCTTATTAGGGTTTGGGGAACCCAATAAATATCCCTCCACCAATGGTGGTTTAAATTAAAAAAAATAAAAAATCAGGTTATCCTACTTAGTGATCAGTATCTATCTAATACCACTATCCTTCCTTTTTTGGCCATTAGTGGTGCATGAAAAATTCATTTTGATTATTTTTAAATAAATGTAAAAAATTATATTAATAAATTCCCTATTCCTATTTTTCTAAAATATTTTACTCAATAACTATTATCATGATGTAAAAAAAATAATATTCAGTAATCAAAACTAACAGTACTGTTTAAATTAGATGATATTTATTTTTAAAAACATGACATTATATGCATTATGACAAGAATAAAATAAAACTAAGGTTGAAAGAAGTATACGTATGCATATTCTCATGTGCCAATCTCAAATTCAATACTAGTACTCCAAATAAAATAACAGTAATGAGGATTTTTTTAAAAATAAAAAGTAGAACGAAGGAGGTATAATGAAAGTCTAATCTGAGACATTCTAAATAAAATTTTCCAATAAATATTTTTGTTATTTAAAGTTTTTTTTATAAATAAATATTTGAATTTACGTGTAAATATGTATTTAAATGCATTTACTGACCTCACTATAATACATGAGGATTCGATAAGACATTTCAACGATATACATCATAGTTACATATTGATTCGATCACTTTTCGTAAAAGGAAAAAATAACTTTATATCGAATATTCAATTTAATTTACTTAGTCTAATTTAACATAATATATTATTTTATTTTATTTTACTCCCTTCGTTTCACTATGTTCTGTACATTTACCATTTTTGTATGTTTTTCTAAAATTGTCACATTTCCTTTAATGACAAAAAGTACATCCTTCTCAATCACTCATTAAACTTTTTACTCTCTTCGCTCAATTCTCTCCACACATTTCATCTTGGAATAAAAAAACAACACCTAAACCTATGGTGCCAAACATAGTGAAACAGAGGGAGTATGATTAATTTAGTCATTTCAATTCAATATAGGTAAGGTAGTGGCATACCATAAAAGTTTATGTTTTAACCATAACTCGAACCATAACTCGACTGCTTGCGTACAGTAGGCTGCATTCTAAAGATCAACGGTGGAGGACTAAGAAACACGGCCCATAATGTTTCAAAGCCTATATCTAAACACAATATTAAATGGTAATTGGTAAAGATTGTGGTTATGACCATTTCTTCCCTTCATCTCTAACACCTGACCTCAGAGTCTCAAACTTTCAATGGTCTGTACGCAAAACCTACGCTGATTTGGACAATCAACACGTTTACCAAGACCCGTTGACATTCTTGGAGTTCCAGATTTGGACTGTGCCCAAACATATAAATACATTCATCACATGAAGCCGCCAAATGCAGCGATCCATTTCCATCAAACTCTTCCCAATCTGCTATGGACCACACTGTCTAAGCTCATCCATATTTTCTTCAGTTAGTCGTTATGGACCCGAAGAAGCCGGAGTCGTCCGCAGATCAGACCTCGGGCAAGGACGAGGTGAAGTACAAGGGAGTGCGGTTGAGAAAATGGGGCAAATGGGTGTCCGAAATACGCCTTCCCAACAGCCGGGAGAGGATTTGGTTGGGCTCTTATGACTCGGCCGAGAAGGCAGCACGCGCTTTTGATGCAGCGCAATTCTGCCTTCGCGGCCAAGATGGCAAGTTCAATTTCCCAGAGAGTGCACGCATTGGCATCGACCTCGTTGGAGGTCGGGCCGTTGCGCTCACTCCCTCGGAAATTCAAGAAATTGCAAGCCATTATGGGAATAGTTTCAATCAGGGAAAAGAAGAAGAGCCAAGAGAGACCAATGTTGCTACATTGGAACCCAACCATACAACTACTATAACTTCCCCGGTCGCCGGCACATTCGGTGTGGAGAGCTTGGATTGGCCATCATCATCTAACTACTATGACAACATATCAGGGCCAAATCCAAACCCAGATTATGGTCTGATGCTCTCCACACTTGATCACATGCATGAGGATATGTACATGACACCACATTTTGGTCATGCCAACAATGCTCCTGAACAAGAGGAACAGAGTGTGGATGAATCTTTTCTGTGGAACTTCTGATATGTGATGCGGAAGAAAGAGCACGTTTTAGGCAATACTATAGGCCAAGGGTGACTATATAGATCGACATAGAGTATATATGTATGGAGGTTGCTCATGTAGAGGACCTTTTTCCCTCCTCCAATTGAAGTCCTCTTAAGGATTAGCTGATGGTATCTCTTCTTGTACTTTTGTGTCCTTGTATCGCCGTGCAGGTGGCCCAGGTCAGAGGTATTATGTGTTGTATGCTTGGTTTTCAAAAATTAATGGTTGATCAAAAATAATATATTAATTAATGGACGAATATGTGCTAGCTCAAGGGTCTATGTCTAACTTATAAATATATTAACCGTCTGTTTTGACTTTTCAATGCTATTAATTTAATTACAGCATACTCACCACGTGTGAGAAATAATTTTTTTAAAAAAAAATTAAACTTGGGGAGATATACGTATTAGGTTCTCCAAACCTATACTCTCTTCGTCCTACAATGATTCTCATAATTTGACTTTAGGAGTCAATTATTTCCATTTTAACTACCCTATTTTTTTTGTTTATGGCCAAAACCGCGTACGTTCAACATTCAACAAATTCAAATCGATTTGTTTGGTCCCCAAAGATGGTTTTCAGGTAGACCAAAATTATGTTACAATATAACTAGGGGCATTTTCATAATTTTACTAATCAAAAAAGATTTTCAATTAAATTCTAGGGTCAATACACAAATATTCTATATTTTTGATCATTTTCAAACACCGTACAGAAGGTGAAGGGCTTAATTGCAAATAAACTAAAAAAAGAAAATTTTCATCTTCTCTGGCGTATCTGCAACTTCGTCTTCTCTGGCATCTGCAATCTTCTCCAGCTAGCCTGCAATTCATCTTCTCTGCCATCGCCGTCTCCCCCAAAGGTTCGGCGCAGTGGAAGGGTTACTTCGCACTGGAAGGGCAATAGGTCTTCTCACCAGGGTTTTGTACACTCGATCTACTTCGCGCACTGGTGGTGGATATAAACAACGGAGTTAACGATACATGGAAGAAGAGAGAAATCGGCGTGGCGGAAGGGCTAGCCTTCGGCAAAGGCGACAACGAAGGCGGAAGGGATGATGCTCTTTCGGAGGCAAAGATACGATGGAGGGAGCGATATTTTGGTGGAGGCGATGACAAAATGAAGGGGAAATATGGTGCTGCAGAGGGAGGACGCTTCTGTGAGAGGGTGGCCGATTGAGGGAGGCTTCAGGGTTCAGCGCCCGAGTGAGGAAGGTTCCGTCCGACTTCACAGAACCCTCGCATAAACCCTAAGCCTCTCTCCTTTTTAAATTTTTTAAACTCAGGGGTATAATGATCATTTTAGAAGTTTTCAGCCAATTTTGCCGTTGACATTACCTGAAAACCACTTTGGAGACCAAACAAATCGATTTGAATTTGTTGAATACTGAATGTACGCGGTTTTGGCACGAGGACCAAAAGATGGTATTGCAACATATGCAGGGGACCAATTTTTTTTTAGTCTTTTCTAAATACATAATTCAACGTTTAAACATATGACTATTACAATGGAAGGATCTAAGCAGTAGCTTTTTAATGCAAAAACTCTGAGCTCAATGTCTCATAGTAAATTCCGGACATTCTTTTTTTTAAGCAAATAATCGAACCCTTTTATAACATGGTGGTCGTGGTGAGTCCTTGATCTTGAAAGCATCATTCTTCATTGAGTGTGAAGAAAACGTAATCTAGCTAGGAGGTAAGTGCTTACTGTTAGGGTGTTCTAAATTATCTGATTCGTGATAAGTAATATTTTTTCCGTTAGTCTGTGAGTTTGGAATAAAATTATTGATTTTTTTGGTTGGATATTTAGCTTGAAACTTATACATTTTAATGGAATTTGTGTCATACAAATGCTATTTTCAAAATATCAGGTGATGCGGTTAATCCCTTTCGAATGATGATAATACTCGAGATTAGCTCGCGTAATTCTCATGCTCTCCAAGCACCTGCAAAGATACCCGGGTTGATCTTGGGGATAAAACTATGATGTCTAAGTCAGTATATGTAACATCTTAGTATATATTTTCATTGAGTAGTTTTTTACTTACCTTTATTAGTGTTTCTCTTTATTCTTTATAGTCTATTTGGGATGTGGGATTGTCCGGATATGGAGTAGCATGAACTCTTTGACTAGCTTGTAATATGTTCTGCTATATCTGTGACCTGCTCAGTTAATTAGTTGTGATGGTGCTATCTTCATGGCTTCGCTGAGTGAATTGACTTATCTATGCCTCTTGGCGAAGTGGTCCCTTATGCTTCTTAGCTTGTTACTTCATTGTGTCTTGTTAAATGGGATTGACCGAACATGTCATATATACAATAAATCCCCAACCTCAAATTCATAGGGATGGAGCTTGATAGGCCTGTGGGATTGATATGCATAATGGGGTGTTCAAGTTGATGGCGTGCTAACGAGATCCTTTGTATTGGTCACATAATGCAACTTGAACGAAGTTGAATGGATTTCATGGATATAGTATGTATGATCACTTCCATTAAGAATGATGCTACACCCTTTGGGTGAATAATTAACTGGATAGTTTTAATTGCGGTGTAGTTGTTTGACAGTAGGTTCATCGACGTTTAGTATTCTTAGGATATCGGGGGTTAGTTATTTATGGCTCGAATATAGCTAGATTCGTGCATTACAAATTAAAGTTTATCTTGTAGCTACTAGTAAGTGATTTTTCTTAGATTAAAGTAAGATGGTTTTGAATCTCAACTAACACATGCCACTTTTTGTGGTTTGTAGGTTTAGTTTGAACACTAAAGGCAGAGTTTAAATATTTTTTTTCTAGTTTTTGTCTATCTAAACAGTAATTTGTTTCTAGGGTTGATTCCTACTTTTCCCTCATATTCTAACCTTTCTGCAAATATGGTTATTGTATACATTAATTTTTCTTCTTAAGCTACATTCTACCCTGATAAGGATAGGTATAGTGGTGAAGCTACCCTGAGCGATGTTCATATTAGCTCGGGGGGGGGGGGGTCACAATGATGAAGTTTCGTGCCATAACGACTAGGGTGCCGTGGCCAGTGATATCCCTCAGGTAGTATTCAAAGTGTTGTGACTGAAGATGATTTAGGTGTTCTGAGAGGACAATACCCTTCTCTTGGTTGTTGTAAAATTAGTGTTTCTCAGCCATATGAGGTAGTACGCGACCCTCCATTTGGGTATATGTCAGTTTAGGAACATCATTTGCTATATGAATTGACCATGCTAGTCTCTAAGTATGTTATTGATGTATTGGTGGGTTTACGTTGTCGCAGCATAATGTTATGTGTATGAATATAGTTGTGGGTTTTAACACTATGTGTAAGTAGGCTGGGGAGTTGTTCAATGTAAGTCTATTATGAAGTTTATCTTCTTTGCAAGTTAAAAAATTGTGAGAATCAGTTTACATTCTACCCTAGTATTCTTGTGGTTCAATTAGTTGACGGCTTCCTTATCAATTGTGGGGTATAGAAGAAACGATACCTATTTTTTAGGTGTTCACATGTCATTAGATTGATTAGGTGGAATTATGATGTGTCTTCAGATAAACACAACTGCCAGGGGGACTAAGTTATTGTCCGACAGTAAAGTTTTCATTTCTCTTGCCGTCCATGTGAATTCGCATGTATAAAAAGAACGACAAGATTGACTTCTGAAACCTTTAGCAGATGTTGAGTTTCTTATAATATATTGGATGTGCTTATGTATTGTGATTGATTTTATGTATACAGTAGTGGGATAGTGTTTGGTATCATTTTATTGAAGGAATGAATACTTTTGGTACCCCTATTACTATTTCTCTGCTATCCTAGATGATAGAGCAAAGGCCGAAGAATTTCATGAAAATGATGAATATGTTCCCAATGATGACCTTGTTCTTCAAGAATAAAAAAGAATACTAATGCTAAGAAGGAAGAGAAGATGTCTATAGAAAATGATGTTAGCCTAGAGGAAAGGAAGGAATGTGAGTGTCATGTTGCTTGCATAGTCAATATTTCACCTGAAGTTGTGAGAGAAAATAAGAGGTAGTGAGGGGAGATTCCGGGTAATGATCGTCGTGTACACAAAAAGCGGGACGAAGCGAGAGACGGTTCAAAATAGGAATTTTTTTTGATTGTCCCACTGGTGAGTAACTTATTTTGCATTATGCTGCTATCAGTGTTAGTATATTTAAATAGATTTTGTCAATAATTTCTATGTTAGATTGTAGATGAGACATGAATGTAGAATATCGTAGATCAGAGATATTTCAGTATCCCTTGGGAATCTTCTAGCGAAGTTCACTGATTGTCAAGTGCTCGTACAGACCGAGGAGCTGAAATATGCGTTTGAAAGGAGTGAACTGAAGTTAGGGGAGGAACACAACTTGCACCATGAGGAAAAGAAGCTAAACAAAGTGCTTTGAGATTAGCTTTTGAGGCATGCGGGGGCTGCTCATCCGGACTACCCCCGAGTGCAGATAAACCAAGTTATTAATACTTGAGGTTTATCAAGTTCTTCAAAGATGTGTTTTATGCCACTATAGGCGTTGATTGATGTAATACCATGTTATATGTTCACCGGAATAATTTCGATATGAAAGCTATAGATCTTCCCCGCCAGGCTAATATTGTGAAAGTGCTCTAAGAAGCTAAACACAAGGCAGACAGTATACATACGAAGATTATTTATGATGATGGTTTTCCCTTTCCCATTCCCTCGACCAGTGGAGTTTGTCCCTGCATGAAGGATCGAAAACCCATCCCCAATAAGTAATGATGGGAATAAGGAGAACCACCGGTTGGTAGTTCAGCGATCGTGCCATGTTCTAGAAAACAGACCACCTTCGGGACTACTTCCCAAACTTCTGTGTCTAAAAAATCATCTAGTGGGAAAATGGAGGGAGGGGGCTTGTAGTGGAAAAATTAATAAAAGTCCGGGGGTAGCTTGTAATGTTTATTTTGATTTTGATAAGAATACTAAAACTGGTTTTAAAGTGTACTAGTATGATAATACAATTATAATTTTGTAATGAATGTCTTGAACTTTACTTGTCGTACATGTATGCCTTTCTTCCAAGGGCATATATGTGATACTTTTATCTTCGTATGTTGTTTTCAAGAATTGACCATCATATTTGTCCACCCGGGGGCTTCCGTAATGTGGACAATGTCTTCTTTATTAAGATCATCGCCAATGATTGAGATTACCAAGGACATGACTATATGTCGTGAGTTTAACCATGAACTGGTGCTAGATATAAGTTGGGAGGATACTGACCTAGCATGTGGTGTATATATAACCTATCGAGTCCTAGTTAATTAAAATTGAGCATATATAGCAATAACTTTTCTGAAGTAGGAAGTTTGTTGGATCCACGAAGACGTGGAGCATAGCAACACCACTAACTGGCCTACCGTAGAAATAAAAAATGGTAGAACTTGCCACGACACCCTCTTATGGACCACAATCCGAGGGGAGCGCGATAATACAACCTCTATCATATGATGGAAACCCTAACAATAAGGATAGAAAACACCGGAAAATCTAAGAGACATTCTCCCAAAAATGTATAAAAAATCAGACTATACTAACTCATCAAACCCTCTTCCTCATGAACATCCCAGGGACATGTCTAGATACCCAAAGGGGCTATAACTCACCATGAGCTGATTTCGAGAATGTGCTCTGATTATAAAGATTTAAATATATACTGCCCAAATGACTGCTACCCCTACCAAAGATTTACCATCTAGTCAAAGTAATCTCAGGGTATGAGGCTATGACTATTATAGATGCTTACACCTGATCGGGATGAACAACTATCATTATGAGTTTTAGAGCATTTTGTTACAACAAAATGCTCTTTGTACTTAAGAATGCAGAGCTACGTATCAGCGAACAACCAACAAGGATTTTTCCCACCAAGTGGGTCGCAACAAGTTCTACATCGAATATATGGTCATCAAGAGCAAAATGTTAGATACATTCCCTCCAAAATCTAGAAGAAACACTCATCACCCTCGAATCAATCATGATGAAACTAAACCTCAAGAAGTGCACCATTGGAGTGGCAGCCAGGATGTTTTTATGATTTAAGGTATCATCGCAAGAAATCGAAGCCAACCCAGAAAAAATACTGGCTATACAGCCTATACCACCTATACCACAATCCTGCTCGATCAAAGAAGTTCAAATCCTCACTAGCTCCTTGGTTGCAGTTTGCCACTTTGTTTTAAGGGCAATTGAAAACACATGTCATTATTAACAAAGACATATAAGTTCACCTAGACGGAGGAATGTCACCAACATATGTCAAACTCAAAGTTGAGCTGTAACAACTACCACTGTTAGCCCCCAAGCTAGGCCAAACCTTGTACCTGTACCTAGCAGTTGTACCACACACTGTCAGCTTAGTCCTCTTACAACAAGAGCTCGGTCGCATGTTCCCAGTTTACTACATCATTTGAAGCTTTTAGGGACGGAAAATAATTACTCTACATTGGAAAAGCTAAGCCTTGTGATCTGCACTCCGCGGGGTCATTATCCTGTGGGAGAATAAACCTACAGAGCGTTAGGAGATCAAATATTGAATTTTAAGCTTTTCCCATACTTACTACTAAACTACCAAGAGGTAGATAGTGGCAAGTCATGGGTCGTCCACAGAGATGCTAGGAATTTAAAGGTTAGATATGCAAAACTGCAATTAGGTTGTCAATCTGATCATTTGTCAGGAATAGTCAATGTTGCAAACAAGGTTTTTTTAGGCGGGGGGGGGGGAGAGTATTTATAGCTACAGAACTGCAAGAATAAGAGAATAAACTAGATTAGGCTAACACTTGAGGATATTTTCCGTACATAATCGGTAGAATACTTTTATTCGAGATTCTATCAAATACAAAACATATATATAAGCCTATCCTACTGTTTAAGTCACAAATTGTGGTCGATAGTCAACACTTCCCTTTGTCTGTCACACAATGGTTCCCACATCTTATTATATTCTATCAACACCACCTCCGTAATTACGAAAGTGTGCCAAGTAGTCCAGCTATTATGCGTTACTCTTTCCAGTTAAGAATTACATTTCGGGCCTCCACTATAAACGTTTTGCCATAGATCTATGATGGAAAAGTGATAAATGTCTACTCTAGGTTTGAAAAAATGATGGTCACTCTAACACAACCCTAGTTGCTACAGACTGTCATGTCTTAACCTATCAGGCTATCACTTTCCAGTCAGGCTAGCATAAGGTCATCGAAGCGGTGCTCATGGTGTACACGTATACACCCATGCACCCGAGGACTCTCATATCCCCCTATTATCCTAGAGGACACTTCCAAGGGGACAAATCAAGCCTAGCACCATTACTTAAAATACAAACTATGGTGTATGCCGATCTAAGAGTGTATAACATGTATTTAGAAAGAATGTAAAGAAAAAGTCAACATGATATTCATAAACATAAAAGAATAGGGTGATATAGAATATCATAAAATATATACTAAATCATGAACACAAATTTAAATCCCCACGCTAAATAACTACTCCCTAAGCACCGAACCCAATCTTTCCATTGGTTTCAATGCCCTTTGGTGAAACTAGGAAGATTAAACAAAGAGAGATAGGTTATTCCCTTTCTCTCTCTACATACTCTTAGGAAAACTAGGAGAATGAAAAATAAACTATCCAAACTTCAATCCTAGTAGTCACAGGTCCCTTTATATAGTATATAGGAATTGGGATTTATAGAGGACCAAAAAAGGTAAGAAAACCCTAGATGGCAGCCAGTACGGGCCGTACAATAGTGGACGGGTCACCGGTTTGCTGTGTGTTCTCGGTCTTCTAAGTGCACGACAAGTTCGTTTCCTTGCGGGCCATCAGATGGGACATCTTCTTGGGCTCTTGAACCCCATAGCCTGTGCATTTTCTTACCGGCTGCAGGCTGGGCGCTTGTTTCCACCTTCTGAGCAGCACGACCTATACAATACCTTATGGGACACCGGTGGGGAGTCACTTTCTCGGCAGCTGATGACGCGGTTGTGCAAAAGGCTACATGACATGGACTGTTCTTAGGATCTTTTTATTTAAGGGGCACGTGTCGTGCTACATACTTAGCTGCACGAGGGGTTTGCACTTTACGGGCTGTGCAATACATGCAACATGGCCATGCCTGTCTTCAGCTTGTTCAATCTTTGACTCTTTTCTCTTCTTGGCGCGATTCCATCTACTACCACGTTTTGACTTGTAGCCTTCTGTCTACTACCAACCTTGCGAATGACCTTCTACTATTTACTACAATCCTTGAAAATGGCTTTCTACAATCTACGCCGAAGTGTTTATGAGCAATCTACAAATAAGCTCACAAAACAGAATCTATATGCTCGTAAGGACATAACATTCATTAGATCTAAATAAGTATACAAAACTAAGGATTTAAACAAGAAAACCAACAATGGTTATCTAAACCCATTGTAATGTAAACCCAACTAAACCTAGTAATCAACCATCCAAAACATACTAACAAAGTGCTAAATGCATTGATTAACACATGCTTTTAGGTGCAGATCAATCCTCCCACACTTAAACCTTTACTCGTCCTCGAGTAAACAAGAACGAGCAAAAATATAATCGAAAAATAGCATTTAAAGAGTTTCCTAACATATTCAACATTTAATCCTAAACTACCCTAGTTCTCCCAAAGATGTAAGAACCTCACAACTCCCACTCACCAAAGATGCTAAGACAATCTATCTAACCAATTATACAATCAAAAGGTGAAATTCACAAAGATGAGTGTGAAGCTAACTTATTCTATCAAAAGGACTTCTAAATGACAATCAAAGAGAACCATAAGATCCTTTTGAATTTCTCTCACTTTGCCTAGAATTCCTTTCTGGCTTTCTTCCTAGCTTCCCATAAATGTTTCCTCACTTTTGCATAGGTTTTCCAACCTATCCGAGCCTTTCTCATTGTTTCCTAAGTCACCCTTTTAGGTTTTTGACTTAACCAAGTATATATATATTCATTTTTTTTCCAAATTTTTGTGTAGCACAAAATTCCCCAAAAGTGGGCTTCATACTACAGGAAGATAACAGAACAAAATGACACAAAACACAAAGGAACTTTGTTGGAATTCCTAAGAGCCTAACTACTCCCCCCCACACACACACTTAAACCATGCAGTGTCCTTAATGCATCATAAGAAGTAAAAATCATAAGTGGAGTAGGGAGAATAATAAGAACTTACTCTTGGGACCCCGAAGGGCCCACTCTCATTCGCCTTGCCTCCCGCCTTCTTCTCCTTTCATCTTGCCACAATTCTTATCTCTCAATGGGAACAAGGTCGCAGAAGCCTCTAGCTTTGAAGCATGCATCCCATCGATAAATTTCTCTATAGCATCCTTTCGTACAATGGCTCTCTTATCCACAATAGCAAACTCTTCCTTCACTTCCCGCTCAATAGAATCTAATC
>JAULKJ010000009.1:5363493-5373924 GCA_032355405.1 Rubia balearica
ATGTTTCAATTTGGGCATGAACGTTAATGGAACTGACCCAGATTATTCACAGATAATACATGATGAAACTTTGAAAAAATTACACTATGGCCCAAACTTCCTCACCAAGCTTATAAGTTTTGCACTTGAACAAAATGACAAATGTTTCATAGGGAAATTATGCATACTGTCGAAAAGGGATGCAAACCGGGGTAATCGTCTGGCTTTTTTTATACTATTCCATTAATACCCTTACGATAACCGTTATGAGAATGATAATTTATGCCACACAGAATCACCGGAAATTTATATTCTTGGTTTTTCATGTGAAAAAAATTTCGTCCATTAATTTTTAGAAAGCGTACATGGTCTAGAGTAAATTGTAGATGAGTACTTAAAAGTATATGAGGTTCAGTCGTAAGAACTTGTGGAAGTATATGTGGAATAAGATTAGTTTCTTTATTACTCTCGATTATTATGAGTTTGACTACGGATGACGAAGTTTCTTTTCGGGACGATCGGAATCGAGTTTAGGACAACCGGTAATCTTTTTACTTTTTGTTCTCAGGTCTCTCCAACGAAGTGGGAGAGGTCGAAATGAGAAATTGGAGATAGCGTTCTTTTATTCAAATTTTGACAACAATGTTTTTATGATTTGGGAATAAACGTATCGACGGAAGGGGCCTCAATCTTAAAAAGTAGTAATTTATGACACTTTTTAGAAATTAGGCTGTGGACCTTATGTTCGACGTCGCAACTGTGTCTCATAGAACGAAACTAGAACCCAAGATCAACCAACATTGATGAATCTGAAATTTCCAGAAGTAACCAAAATTTTCACCCAAAAATTTTGAAACGAAATTTCCACCCTAACTCTATTTCATGTCAATAATATTCAGGACTAAACACACATTTCCCATCTCCAACACAAATACTTCATACCCAACTCCACACCATCCTATCCATTCACACCATTTCAACAATGACAGAGCTCAATCAAGTTACTTCTCTCAAACATCAAAAAGTATCATAGGATGGATCATCTCAGGGTTCAAATTCATTGAGGTAGTTTTCCATCTATTCCATGTACATTTAGCAATTTCGTTACCATACCTTCTACATGTTTTTTTCCTCATTCATCAAAGATTGAATATTTTCATGAAGTATGATGATTATCTTACATGTTATATACTGTATGTTATTTTTGTTTCCAATATAATGTCATGTTTGTAAAGATTGAGAAAAAAGGCTTACAATAGAATGAACACGATATGAACACGTCAGTCTCAGTTAATCCCTCCATCCGACATGGTTTTTATAGAAAGTGTTGAAATATCTATGAATATCCTAATTCACTTTTTACTCGGTCTTTGAGACATCTATTTTTGAAAAGTGCTACACCGCTTTTAATCAGATCAGTTACTATTTCCATATTGAGATTAATCTTGTCTACGTATGACTATACTATGTTTCTGGGTACTGCTCAATTGTAACATACATTTTGTTTCCTGTGTATTAGTTTCAATAGGAACAAAGAGAGTTATCGATGGACTTTCAACATGTAGCTAGATGGACGGACTTGTCATTTCGCTAGTCGCCCTTACAGTCTTAATGTCGTACAATGTATAAAATGGAGGTTTAATAAAATTAATCTTTCAATTTCATATCAAGCCTATGTATTTTAATATATTGTAACATGTATTTATAATATATGTTGTAGTTTGTTGTTTTTAACATGTCAATCATTCCCACATTCATTGAACAACAATTGATTGTTGTATGATGTTTAACCTTTTCACGATTTATCGCATTTTAAATAACATGTAACGGCTCTCGATGAACGATTGTATGTGTCATCAAATATTAAATATTATAACATTGTACTAGAAATCATGTCTAACCGATTAAAGCGTGACATCGCACAAACCGGTCCCTAAATGACACCTTACTGACGTCGCATAAACCGAAATCATTTTTTTGGTGATGTCGACCATTCAAAACGATGCCGTATTCGTCAGCGTTCCACGTCAACTGGCACATGACATTAATCCCCCATAGCTCGCGATGTCGCTTAACATGGTCTACGACATCACTCTTATTTAGAATGACGTCGACTTTGATGACGTCGTAGTATTTCCTCTCCCATCATTTATCTTTTTTCTATGGGCGACAACGCATGCATATGGATGTCAACATCTTTTTATAAAAAGTCGAAGCTATGCTCTCCTATCGTCTGCCTTATTGCTTGGGCCAACGTTGCTCACAAAACTTTCTGACATCCTCCTAAACCAAGGTAAAAGGTACTATTTACCTCAGTTCTGATCCGAGGTAAAAAATACACCTTTTACTATAGCTGTATTTAACTTAGTTTTTTTAGACTAAAAACTGAGGTAAAAAGTCTTGTAGAACCAAGGTAAAAGGTCTTGTTTCTTGTAGTGTAAATGCATCAAAATCCTTCATATGGAAACAAGAGCTCAAGTATTTCTTGAATTTAGAGATTAGGACGAAGAACTACTAGCAATCACCAAGTCATCCACATAGACAAGCACATGCATAGAAACCAAGCAACGAGAGAAAGCAAAAAGGGAGTAATCTGCCTTACTATGAACAAAGCCAAATGCATGTAAACCCGGAGCTAACTTGGCAAACCAGTTGCGAGGAGCTTGCCGCAGACCGTAAAGATATTTTTGAAGTCAACAAACAAGGCCTGGGGGCGTAAAATAACTAGGAAAAGGGCGCATAAAAACCTCTTCATAAAGATCACAATGTAGAAAAGCATTATGCACATTCATTTGATGAAATTCCCAACCACGAATTACTGCAACAAACAAAAATGGGCAAACTGAACTCATTTTCTAGAACCACCAGATGAGCTCTGTGACGTTAAATGATACCATCAAGTTTGAACTTGGTACGATAAACCCACTTGCTACCAATTGCAGTCTTATCCCGAGGAAAACAAGCCATAGTCCAAATCTCATTGCGCTCAAGAGCATTAATCTCATTAGCCATAGCATCACACCAATAAGCATGCTTCGACACCTTAGAGTAAGTGATGGGATCTACACTAGAAGTTACTGCACCCAAAAATCTAGAAAGCATAGTGAAAAATTTATCTCAATTTACATAATCAGCTAAAGGATGGAGAACACCTGAGAATCGTTATGGCGCAGGAGTGATCGTAGCAATGGGGGGGTTTAACAGCAGTCATAGAGTAGACATAGTCATTCTGGTAAGTAGGAGGTTGGTGATTGCGAGCACTCTGACAAAAAGGAGGTAGATCGACCACAGGAGGCGACGCCAGGGAAAAACCGTCTGTAAGTCAGACGGTGGAGAGGCCGCGTCTAGTGACAATAAAGCTACAGTGAAATCAGGGTTAGTCGGAAAGAGTAGAGTCAAGCGGCACGACCACTATCGGTTGAGCTGGCGGCAGCGTAAGCCAGCGATCAGTATCCTCAGCCGAAGGCGGCGGCGGATGATCCAGCGATAAATCGGAAACCTCCGCGGCCAGTGACGGACCTACCTTATGGCATGGGGTAACCATGGTTATCCCATGGTAAAATAAAATATAGGGGGTATTAGTATTTGGTTACTCCATGTAAAAAAAATTTACCATTAATATTAAATATATATTTTTTATATATTAGTGGTTACCCCGTTAAAAAAATTCTGGATTCGCCGCTGGCGGCGGCGAAGGTGATTCTAATTCCATCAGGAGATCAGTGAAGAAAAGTATCCCCTTCCTTTTGGATTAGTTATCCAGTTTCCATTAGAAGCCTTGTTTTTTTAATCCTGAGTTTGTTTGTCTTTTCTGAGCATGATTTATGAAAAAATTTATTATTGGAATCATCATCTTTCAGCCATTTGGCTTTAGATTTTTGTTTCCAATAAGTTTTATGTTCCTTGATGGCTCTTTGCAGAACCACAGTATTTTTTTTCAAGTCTCGTGTACCTTTGTTCATTAAGTTGCATTTCATATGCATCTTTAAGTTCTTTTAACTTCACTATATGCATTTTTAATGTTCTAAAAAATACCCACAAATTGAGTTTAATTCCAATCTTTTAATGTTTTTGCAGTCTGGAATAATAAATTATTCTTATCTCAAAAAAATTAGATAAACTCCTCTGGAATAATAAATTTACCATACGAATAACATACTATGAAACACGTGGACCAAAGAAGGAAGGGATGTTAGGTTTTCTAATCCAAAATCTTATTCTTTTGAGAAAAGTGCTTTTATAACCCTAACTAATTCACATAAGTACCAATATAACATTTTGATAATTGCAAGTGCAAATATAACCCTAGATAGTAGGTGTAAATGTAAAAATACCCATTCCTGCAAATTTTGTTCTGAATTTAATAAAATTATTATTTTTCCCTTTTTCAATAAAAAATTTTAAATAAATTAAAAAAACTAAAATGACAATTATTCCCAAACTTTTTCTTCTTCTAATAACCCTTAACTCCTGCTATGATTACTATACACCCCTACCACTGCCAGAGTCCGTTATCCTCCACTACGCTTACCTCGTGAGACCCAACCAGTGTTGCTCTGACGTAATCCAGGAGATTACCGTCCCAGGCGCCACCATGTGATCACTGGTGCACCGCTTCGAGCACTTCGTGAAGTCCCTCTCTAGGAGATACAGGGCATCTCTGTTCTCCAGCCTCTATCCTCCTAACAGTGAACAAAACCATCGACAAAAAGCCGAGCTACGACGAATTCATTCATAGTCGCAAACGAGTCGCCAGAGAAGCTGTGACTGAACCGAATCTGAAGACGAGCAACGGCGCCGTGAAACCAACGAAACAGTCACATATTTTGGGCTTTATTTTGCTGGATTTTTGTGAGTTTATTTCGCCCATATTGAAACCACTAGACTCATATTTTTTAGGGTTTTTGGCCAATTTTTTGCTGGGTTTATTTTTCCCACACTGGAGACGAAGGTGTGGCATGATAATGTTGTTGGGCTTGGTGGAGGCATGGTGGTAGAGGGCGGGGTTGCTGGTGGTAGAGTTGGGGGTTAGGGTGGGTTGGTGGAAGAGGTGAAAGTGGTGGTCGGTGGGCTGTGGAGTGAAGGGGGTGGGATGGTGGTCAGGTGGAGGTGACGCATTGGCAATCTGGCTGTCCAGTGGTGACATGAGGGTTAAATTGTCCAACAGTTTTAGGTTTTAGGCCAAAGGGTATTTTGGTTATTTTATGTGCAGACAACGCCGAAAATGGTGTTTTAGGGTTACATTGGCACTTTCAACTACTAGTTATGGTTGTTTTGTAGTAAACATTATGTGAATATTATATTGGCACTTAATCAATTAGTTAGGGTTATATTTCTATATATCCTTATTCTTTTTACGATAAATGTTGAATAATTAGTCGCCATTTCATAATGTCTTTAAGAGCACTTAGAGCACTTACAAAAGGAGGGTGGGAGAGGGGGTTTTGATGAGTGATAGGTTACAAAGGTGGGGTTTTGGTGAGTGTGGTTGGGAGAAAAGTGGGAGATCCAAGAGGAGGGTGCATTTTTGCACTTTCAAAAACACTTCCAACTCATTACATGGGTGGGTACCGATTGATGAGTTTGAGATTTTAATGATGTAAATTGTATACTCTAGTCCAATAGTATTGTGTCGTGTGTCTTCCAAATTTGTACTTTGCTCTAACGAATTTAAATGGGCAAAACAAAATTATCTTTAAAAAAAATTTGAGAGACAATTATCTTCAGCTTTACCTCCGTACATAAGATCTGGCTCTTGGAATCTGGGATAGAGTAGGTAATTGTTTTACAAGTTCATTGCTCCGGGTTTGCTGAACATTTTACTAAAGCAAAAGAGATTCCGTCATGTTCTGCCTATGATTAATATTTGGAACCTTTAGAATGATAGAAATCTATGCATTTAAATAATGAGAAACTAAGAGAACTTGTTAATTTAATATTTTCTTTTTTTGTTTAGGCCACAAGCTCAAGACTGGATTTTGGTAATTTTACAAAGAACCTTAAAGGAGATCAATGAAGCCATTAACTTCCCCCACCTACGGGTGGTTTTTTATACAATCACAAAAGACAATCATATAGGGATAGAAGTTGTAAATGATTGATTAAAAAGATATATTAATAAATGGAAAACCATCTGGTTAAATTTTATGCCAGTTTAGTACAAGTGTGTCAAATGCATTGTCACCTACACATACATGTATTCTCCCCCGCGAATAGCATTTGCAGCCCCTTTCCTGTCTTCTTCGGCCTCCTTCTCTTGCTCCTTCCAGCTTTCATAGGCATGATCATCAGTTTTCAGTTCATATCGGCAAATAGGGCAAGAATTATGTTCATCCTGTAAGAGAAAAACTATGTTTCAAACAAAGCGTCCACGCAAATTTATTGTTCAAATCACAACATATTGAGCAGCTTTTAACAAAAATGATTAGTTAAGAGAAGTAAAGAAGTCAAATTATGCTGTTAATCTAGTAAGAACATTTACCAGCCAAGGTTTGGAGCAGGAGGGGTGAAAGATATGTTTGCAAGGTAACTCCTGCATCTTGTCATTCAGCACCAAATTCTCTGTGCAAATGGCACACCCTGCATCTTTACCTAGCTTTGTCAAGAAATCATCTGTAACCGTAGTAACTGGAAGATTAGCCACCAACTCTTTACTGGCGGGTGGTGCTCTTGGTGCTACTGGTCCATCATCTAGAATCTTCATTTCAACATGAAGTCAAAGTTATGCCCCCACGCATACAATTAAATGAATAGATAGTATAGTACTACCTTAACTCTGAAACTTTTAAGATTGGTGCACACTACAAGTGAAATTTCATCTTAAGCAAAGAACATATTTGGCTCGTGACATGGTGACCATAACAGACGATTAAAAGTTCAAACTGCCAAAAAACAATTGTTACTATGACTTGGTAAAGGACCCTTGATAGAATTCTGGCAGGACACTGCCTGATAAATGAGGGCAACCTTAATGCAAAGGCAATAATCAGGAAGGATAAAAAAAATGATGCATTACCACGAATTGTGTCCTCCATCCATTCAGAATCCTCCCCCAAGGCCAAGGGAAAAAACATAACTCCAAGGGGAGAAACAGGAAGACCCTATTGGCGAAAATCAAATAAATTCACTTCCTTTACTTTCTTATGCTTTTTATTTAGTTGTCCGTGGATCAGAAGAGTGTGTAGAGAACGCAATAAGAAGCGACTAAAATCAAGCTGAAAGTCAACATGACAGCTAAGTAACAATTTATATATTCTCAAGTGTAAGACGAAGTCTAGTTACTGATGGAAATGAGACATTCCTGTTGTAAACATGTTTATTTTCTTTTCATATTCATTGGTCTATAAAAAATTCTAACTATCATGGCTGCCACAATCTTGGAAAAATGAGAATACAAAATGAGAGGTTGAATTTACAAGTATAAATTAGAAGAATACCATAGGGACAATGTCATCCATTCTTTCTACCAGTCGGCGGACTATATCTGCAGTATCTTCAGATGTGTTACCATTGCCTTCTAGGCCATTAGAAGATTCACCAGAGAATAATGTAGCAGCAGCAGCAGTCAAAAGGCTTGACTGCACCAGCCAATCTGGTTGTGGAGGCTCTGGGTCCACCGTAAGATGTCCTTCAAAAAGAAATCCTGGAAAAAAAATGTTGTTTTACATGCGGATATTCCCAGTGCCAAATTTCAAAATGAAGAATTATGGAATACTACGATTGATGAATTCAAAAGTAAGAAATAATATTTTAGTGGATGGAGCTGACCTCTATTTGTGCTAGTTTGCACAGAAGCCGCATCCTCAGACCGATTCTCCAATTCACCCAAATGTTCCCTGGTTTGAGTTATGCAACTGAGTAAATGCTTCTTTTCAGATGCTCCAGATATCAGATGTTCAGCCTGTAGGAATAGCCCAAGCCCAGCATTCCAGAAACCAGGTGATGTGTATCTTGTTTTTAGAACAGTTGCAACCCGGCAGATTACAGAATAAAACTGCAAAATTAAAATTCAATCTTCAATTAACAAGAAGGCACTGAACGATGATAAGGAATCTAAAGCAAAATTCTGACAAGAACGCTTCTCACACAAAACTATAGGGACTCATACCTAGTGAATAAATGAAGAATCTTTAGTGCGTAAAAAATATAGCTTCTTCTTTCTAATTGATTACTTAAAGAAGCAAAACAGATACAGGGCCTAGATTCACTTAGGTATCCCTATTTTGACGGTGAATGCTGTCACTTGCAACAAATAAGGAGGTACGCCACTATGAATATAATGCAACATATATAATTCTGAATAGTTACTCACAACAAATGATACATATACTGTCAATAAAATATTCCGACAAAGATGTACATCGGACACAACAGAAACAGTATGAGTTTGCAAGAGTCAATTATTCTCTGTTTCTTCTTCCTACATTCAGCCATTTATATCCCACATTAACAAGGCTTATCATGTTAAAACATTCCGCTAAATATAAAGCTAATTTATCATAATCTGATCGAGAAGGGCATGCCTAACAAGAAAATACAAACCATTATTTAAGTATATACATGTATAGGTGCAATGTCAGTCCATGAAAATGCAACAGATGATTCCAAATTACCTCACAGTTAAATCATGTTTGTACTACATCTGGAAGTACAGTAACAGCTCAAGTAACTACATCAAGATGCCTGAAATAGTTTTGCACGCCTCACAATTAAATCATGTCTTTAATGACTTATATAGTCCTAAATAGCTTAAAATATAATATATATTCATTGACGCTTATAAAAAAAGTAGCTGAAATTATAGCCAAGTATAAAACACAGACTCCAACTTATACCGCAGTCCCAATATGTATATAGACTTCACTCAGACCAAGAGTGTGTGATTAAATATTTGTGCATACTGACCGTTCTGTTACTATAACACATGAATTCATGATTAAACATACTAGGAAATAGTTTACAGATCAAATTAGCCAATCTATTAAGTGGCTGACCATTCCATTCAAATGTTTACATGGTGATTGGTGAGCTTTATCAAGGTTTTATGCACAAAATCTTGCTTTGGGTTTCAAATATCATGAAGATATATCAATCATTAGAGGTTAAAGTGTTGTGCTAGTCAACTGCATTTCTTGATTGGTTGGTCGTGGGTCAACTAAGGTGCGGTTCTTTTTAGACCTGGAGTCACAAGGTACTTAGCCCTGTCTTTTAGACAGAGCTGGAAATTTTAAAACTGAACTGACATGAGCTCTTTGTAACTCACAGCTAAAAATTGCTGAATTGAACTGAACAGAACTAAACTAAATAACTAGACTTCTGTACAATAGAATGTGGCCTTACTTCTCTGGAATGGGGTCAGTACTTACTAATTCATAAAAGAAAGGATAATGGTTAAGCTTTTAATCAGAATGACATCTAAAACAGCATTCCAAGCGCAATGCTATACAAAGTTGATTTTGATCTTTAATTTGTTAATGTACTGTTTGGACAGATTAATAAACAGTCTCTATATCTTTTCACCTTATGACTATCCCACTGTACACTATCAACACACCTATCCCAGATAACAGCCCTCTAATAATAAGTCCCAGAAAAAACCTTAACTACATGTTGCTCTATCAATTAATATAATCTTTCTTGAAAAATCTGTTCCCGATCATTCAATTCATTCTTAAACACAGCAATTCTTCCAGTGCCGTTTGCTTAAATAAACAATAAGCCGCTTTATTAATATATATAAACAGACCCACAAAATAAACCTAATTAAAAGAAGGGAAATAACATGTTAACTTACCAATTTTTGCAGGGATGGAGAAGCGGATGAATAGAACTGCTGAAAGAGGGATTTAATGGCGGAAACAGATTCTTCAAATAGTTGCTTCTTGGAAAGCTGTTTCTGAAGTATTTGTAAGTGCGTCTCCAAATCTGCATCGCCCTGAATCGAGGTCATAGTGTTTAATTTACGAATATAAGAATTGAAAATCCGGCTGACAAAGTTTCAAGAGAGCTGGAGAAAGATGATCGTTTCATACTCGGAATGGGAACGCTATATAAGGTCGTGAATTGTCTTGAGGAGGAGGAAACCAAAAACGGGGTCGAGTGGAAAGACGAGATAAAGTCTCACTAAAAGCTGTATGTCCGTAAGTCTATGGAAAACAGTTCACGGCATTATTTAATGTTAAATTTGTAATTTTTTATAAAATTTAAATATTTTATTTTAAAGTTAAAATAAATATTATTATAAATTAAAGACAAAGTCTTGGGAAAGACCGTCTTTCCATAATCTTATAGAAAGACGGGTTCAATCTGAATTATAGGAACTTTGGGGATTAAGTAGCAAATTTTAAGAAATTGTTTTCACGCGCTATATATATATGATATCCCCTCTTACTTTTCGTTCAGTTTCTTATTTGTCTCCTGAAATTCCTCTCTCTCTCTACTTGTTCTCCTCTT
>JAULKJ010000009.1:5375008-5385214 GCA_032355405.1 Rubia balearica
GCTCCGCTCATCCCCCACCTTCCACCCTCTGCCTTCTCAACTCTCCGCCCAGCCATCTTCCACCCTCACGCATCTACCGCCGTGCTACTAGAGAATGTATCCGTTGTCGCCAGAGATCACCTTCATCGCTAGGGACTGACCCACTGCCGCTGGAGAATCGTCATAGCCATCGGAGATCAAAGCCTACCACCGCCCCTGGAGAACACTTCTGCCACAAGATAATGCCTTCTCCACAGCACCGATGTTGTTGTCGCGCCAGATCTGGATGGGCAGAGGGAGGTCCATGGAAACCCGTTGTTGTTCACTTGATGTTACCGCTTTGTGTCTGTTGTTGCTCTCTACTGAGAAAACCATCGGCCATTTCTTCCAATCTTTGATTCAAGGCTGCCGGAAACCTTGAGTTTCAAAAGCTTTTGTTTTGAAAACCTCAGAAATAGGTTCCGAATTCGCAACCTATTACGGGCCGCTAACAAAGGAGGTTTTTGAACCGCCTTTGATCAATTTTGATCAAAGGTCGAGCCAAAGAATGCAGTTCTAAAGTGCCTTCTATGGTTCGATAGAACCGGCTTTAATCACCCTTGTCTCCACGGTGACCAAACCTTCCATCAGATCGAAGAAATCCCCTAATCAAATCGAAGAAATCCCAAAATATCCTTTGCCTTCTTCGATTTTGCTGTCTTTGATTCTTCAAATCCACACGGTCGCCGTCGACGTCGTAGATCACCGACCACTACCGCAGATCAAGTGCTGCATTAGATTAAAATCCTAACGTTTCATGAAATCGCAGAAAAAGGAACTCTGAAGGAGGTGTAGAATTTGCAAGGTTCATCAAAAACTGAGATTAGAATTTGTTTGCTATTTTATTCTGATTTTGTTCACGATTTCAATTTTATATTGCAAAAGGATCCTAATATTTAATTACTTTGATTGAATCTTTCTATTCATATGCTCTTAAGTGAAGGAAACGAAGAACAAATTGTTGTTGATGCTATCATACTTTCTCAAGGTATGAACTCTGACAATTTTGTCTTCTTTTCAATCCACTATTAGATTCATTAAAATTCAAACATTTCACACGAACAATGAAATATTTTAAATCATACGTACTACCTTTCTGTTGATCAAATATGAAGGTTTTTTGTTCATGAAATATAAAATTCCAGTACATGTTAACATTTCAAATTTCATTAAAATTTCATTGTTTTATGATTTAATGTCTATATTTCAATATAAAGGTGTAATGTTTATACTGAACATTTATAAAATTACCTATCAGAGAAGAAGAAAAAAAGAAAAGTTAACTGAAATTACAAATTGGTAACATATAACCTGTATGGTTTACATTAAATATCTAATGTTTCGACCTAAAACTCTAGTGTTTCATTTGAACTTACTGCAATGTATGAACATCTACCAAACTTAGTTAAAATTAACGTGGTTGAATGCTTTAATGGATTACAAGCAAGAACGATGCAAGAATTGGAGGACCTCTACAAACGGCAAACTAACAAATTGGGATTCAGCTACAAAAAATAAAACACAACAAAAGAACAACCAAGGAGTCAATACTTAAAAGTACTTTACATGCTCATGTCAAGGGAAAACTCGAGGGAAAAAAAGTGAAATCAACCCCACCAATACCAATCTGTGATGGATCAAAAGATTCAACCTAGAGATAGAGAAAGACAAAAGAATTTTTTGTAACCAAAACGGACTGTAAGGATGAAATACGAATCAAATTGGTCGACCACCTTTATAAAGTGATGCATCATATCTTGCAACACAACCACGAGTTTACAAGACTGGCTTGGTAGTATCTACAAAGTAGTGAGATAAAAATCACAGCGGAGAAGGCCAAGATCATAGAGGGGGTGGAAGCCGCAGGATTTAAGGCATCAATTGACTTCAATTACTTGGTCCATGAAAATAGAGGTGAGGAGAATTTAGGACATACTATGAGGGAGCATATAAACTACGTTGGAAGACTGAGAATGAAGGTGATTGAAGGTGGGGATGCACAAACTGTTATAGAGTAGTTTCAGCAAAAGAATGAAGAAAATGCATATTTTTTCTTTCGAGTGAAGATGGATGATGAAAGCAGGTTATCAGCCTTATTTTGGAGAGACACGATGATGAGGGAGGATTACACATTTTTTGGGGATATAATGGTGGTCGACACAACCTTTACAACAAACAAATACAACCTAATATGTACTCCATTTGTGGGCGTCAACAATCATTAGAAGAACGTCATGTATGCTTGTGTTTTCATTCTGATGAAAAGGCAACAACGTTCTAATGGTTGCTTGAAACCTTCATAAAAGGCATGAGAGGGAAAAGCACCTATAACCATTTTCACTAATCAAGACTAAGCAATGGCAACTGCAATAGAAAAGGGATTGTTTACATGTAAATGTTTTGTGTTACAGTATAAAACATCAACCTTACAAATAATTTGTTTCATCAAATAAAATCTCGATCTTCTCGTACACAATTATGATTTGAGTGTAAACAATTACTGTTTTAACTCAAATTGTACACCCTTTTACAGTGTTTTAATATATGAGTCAGATGTTTCAACATAAAACCCGTTTGTTACATACTGAAATTGGTTTTACCAAAAACAAGGCACCGGCTCAGCACAATGCTTGTACGCACTAAGGAGTACTAAAGAAAGACGGTCCATTCAAAAAGGCACTTGATCATTGCTTAACAAGGTGTGTTAATCATGAAGAATTTGAAGACAGATGGCAGACCATGATCACAACATATGGCTTGGAAGACCACACTTGGTTTCAACGTGTCTTGCTTGGGGCATTTATGGCGTTATAAAATGGCAAGGAAATTCTACAACCTAATCTTGGAGAATGAAGATAATATAAATGCTAGAGGAGCTCTCAAAGAAGCACTAGGTAAAGAAAGAATCACAATTCAGCAACTTTTGTTTATAGAATCAATTGCCACAGAACAAACAATGAATTCAGTTGGAAGAACATGTGCAACAGAAGAGTTGGAAATTTGCCTATCGGAAGAAGACATGGTGATGGATCGACATGCTACGATGATAACATATTTGTCGACAAGGTTATTTTACTAATGCTAAAGTATATCATATATATACACAAGATTACTAACCAACTAATTTCTATAACTACAGAGAGAATAATTAGTAGAATCAATCAACAAAATTTACAAAGAAGCTAATCTAAAAATATAAGAATAAATCAGAATAATATGTCAATAGTCCTTGACTTGTCCCCGCCCAATTCTCCTGCATGGATATACTTTCTCGTTTACTGCTTCCTTCTTTGCTCTCTTCTTTTCAAGCTCTAGTTGCTTGCAGTTTTCCACATGTGCTTTCGTAAACATCCTCACGAAATTAAGCAATGTTGAAATAACTGCAACATCATCCGAGTGAGCGAATGCATTTGCTCCACCTCAATAAGGGAATGTGAAAAAGAATGGATTCCAAATGCTAACCAAGTATGACCAACAATTGTCCAAACAACAGGATAATATGATTGTTTAAAGAACATTAACAGGAAAAGATTCAGCAAGCAATCTCTAACAAAATCCGAATTTCAGACAGTCAGTGAGCAGGAGAATTAAGGTATGGTGAATTTGCATTGGATTAGAAAGATTGTGTAGTAGTAGTGTAACAACACGATGCATACGTTTAAGGTTAAAAAAAATTCAACTAAGACTAGATATATCAGCCATATCCAAACACTGATACGTCGTATCATATTCATAGAAACTCAGACCAGGTATATCAGCCATCTCTCAATTCATAGATGAAAAAGAAAGAATTATTCATTTGTAGCTATGCTACAAAACACATTTTACAGTCCTACCATAATCAACATGCATCATTTCATTGCTGCACAAAGTTGCTGTTGCAAAATGTGACATCGTATTAAAGACGCATTATCTGTGGATGTAAAATTCTCTACAGATATGGAGAACGAGTACCTTGCTCAAAAGGACAACGAGCGGGATCTTCATTAAAATATTGGGCCAGCGCATCTGCATTTTTCCCCTAGGATCAGGAATAGTTGCTTATTAATATTAGCATTTGGAACCTCAAACAAAGAAACAAGCCAAACCCAAGCCTTACCACCACAGGGTAAAAAGAGACCAGTGATCTCACTTCGGCCTGTGCAGAATGGAGAAATGCCCTTAGCATCTGAAGTGCCATGAGAGCAATCATAAATGTTAGGAGTTTAGTGTTAGACCAATCATAATTACTGAATTCATGTATAGACATAAAAAGAGAAGTTGTCAAGTGTGTGAAACTTTCTTCCCACAGAAGAAATTATAAAATGAATAAACAAGCACTAGAAAATAAAGAGAAGAAAACATGGTGTGTTCTACATTAAGTGACTAAAGCCTTGGGTGCATTCTAAGTGATGATCAAGAGCTGAAATTGCAAAAAATGCCACAATATTGCATAAATTAACTCTCTGGCTACAGAAAAATGCAAAAGAACTATCCAACAAACTGAATATCAGCAATAGTAAGGTACCTTGCAAAAGCTTTCAGATACAGGACCATCATTTTCTGATGCTACCAGCTCTTGTGAGACTTTCTCGAGCCCTTTGGTGATGACTTGCATTTCCTCAGCCACATGCTTTAGTTGTATCTGCAAGCAATGAATTTTAATCCCATTCAAAAAACAGATAGTTGTAGATAAATGTTTCGGACACCTATATTATGACAAAACAAATTCAGACCTTGGTTGCAGCCTCCAAGCTAATTAGCTCTTTCGGAAAATCTGAGTTCTGGAAGCTTTTCAGCAAGAACCTGCAGATCAAACACATAATTTCAAGATCAAGGAAATGGGGTTACGTGATTACGTAATGTGTAATAAGCTGAGGCAATGCTCAGACCAGATCCACAAAATTTATGTTTTCCTGTAAGAAGGTCTCCAAACAGCTTTTAGGAAGAGTTAATTATCAGGATTTACAGTTTTTAGAAGTCAGACTTGCTCAACCATAATGCAATACAATTAAAACAAGAAGAGAAGGGTTTATTTAACTTTAAACGAAAGATATGGGAAAGTAAACATGAAGAAGAGAATGGTCCATTTAAGTTTACAAGAAAGAAAATTTAGGGATGGGGCAGTTGCAGGTACATATATATTTTTTATGATGAACTTCACGAAACTAATGTTGGCATCTGAAACCAACCATAGTGTGTTCACATCATGAAAATGTGGACGCTGTACCTTACAGAGATAGTGCAAGAGAGTCATCTTGTTGTTCCGAGCTCGAGTGTCGCTGAGTTTTAGAAGGCTATCCAGTCGAAATCCGATTGCAGAACCTCTATTAGAATGCATCACCCAAAATCACAAGAAAAACATTTGGATACATCATCCTCTTTTGAGGTTTGCCATCATTATATCGATATTACTCGTGATTTTCTTCTTATTGTTTTGAACCCAGGCCAGCTCTTTAGAGCACTTGTTTTACTCAATGTTTTAAATACATATAATGATTACAAACCCTGCCTTAACTTTAACAGGATAGGATATTCAGACATTTTACAACTATTAACATGAGGAAAGTTACTCCCATCTTTGAGAAGTAAAAATTGGAACAAATGTGAAAGGCAAATCAAACACCAGGTTGTAATGTATTGTGGAAGGGGAAAAACCGCGACTAAAAGTTGATTGGCTGTGCCGTAGTTCACAACCTTTATAAAGTTGTACACCGCCCGTATGTGGAATTTAACTATGGAGTATTTAACGCAAAACTATGTGTGCAGAGTGCATGGTGTGGAATTATCTAACCTGAAAATTTTTATGTTGCGAAAAATAATAATCTAGGCTTCTAAAAACAACTACTCACCCCTTGCAGTCCCATGGTTCAAAACATTACCCAATGAAAGAATGCTTTGCATCACTCTTTTCAACTTGATAGAACTCCGGACCTGTCGAACAGATTCTTTCAGGGACTATCTCAGGATGCTGATGAAGGTAAAATGAAGTTAAAAAACATCAGTGCTTGCCTCTTCAGATGCAGAGTTTACAATATTCAAAGCACCTCTTAAATCACAAACCTGTGTGCAGGAAGAAGGATTCAAAAGGCTATTAACAAGAGAGAAAATATGGAAATTCCAAAACTGGACTGCCAAAAAATAGTTTAATTTTTCGTACCCTTGAATTAAACTGGATCTTGAAGGAAAAAACTCTAAACTTAATATCAGCCCGTGGAACTTTCATCATCTCCAAGAAAAACTGACAGCAAGAAGATCAGAGCAAGTTATAACTTATAAGTACAACTCGGTGCTACTAAAGAGCTTAAAGTTGATTGGTTCAGCTTAATTATTCTCTAACTTGTGTGCTGACAACAGCTTTAATTTCGACTAACAAACTTCAAAGTGATCACCAGTCCTATAAATGTTCATAAGGTATTAACATATGTAAATGCAGCAGCCATATGCTTCATACTCTCTCTGTAAAATGCTGAAGTATGTATACAGGTTGACCCCATATAACTTAACAAGGAACCGGAAATCATTCAGTAATATTTGTAAATAAAATAGAAGTGAAAGATTTAAATTATCTTCTCGCTTGCTTACTTATAACTTTACAAATAGAAACTACAAGTTCAAATCTTCCAAATAGGAGGACTTAAACTAAAAAGAAAGACTTATCTGTCACCTGTTCACATTTTCCAAGGTTCTCTTTGTCTCCCTTGTAGCTCTGTGAATAGAGAAGGTATCCAAAGAAGAGTAAGACAGCCATGATCAACATTTAAATGCAAACAGTACAATGGCTTTTTTAGCTAGTAACGAATAATTGTGCTTACCTTAAGAAGTTCCATCTCGTCTTTTGTTGGACAAAACTTGATCAAACTTTCGACCTGATCAGCATCCAATGTTGAATCATCAAATGAAAGCACAGAACTCTGCAAAATAATATGATAAATCAGAAACTGATCCAGCTCAGCTCATATGGAAGTGGAACTATTTTGCAGCATATGTCTTTCAAAAGGGTTTCAGACAGATATCTTGTATAGTCTTAGCTGCAACAGTAAGAAGAAATAAACAAGAAATTGAATATTGTACCATTATATCAGGCAAAGGAATCTTAATCTTTGTCAGCATGATTTCACAGTTGTAAGCTCTTCTAAAGTCAATCTGCAAGTGAAGTACAAACCATGAAATATCCAATAAGTACCTCTGAATTTAAAACATTTGTTTGGGAACAAAGACCAGCAGGGAAAGGTCTTCTAAATGGGTGGGATGATAAATCATTCAATGAAACAAAAGTCTATCCAGATGGAAATTACCGACCTAGCTTCTTATCCCATCATTTTCTCTCTACTTCCAAAATAAGAGCAATGCATTAACTCATTGCATGAGTGCACTCCTACAGTTCAACATAACGTCACGTTTCTGTAAATATTTTGGTAATAGATACAGGAATCTTTATGTGGAACTGAAGGAGTAATATTGATCTCATAGCGGATCTACTTTTTTTTTTGCCAAACTACTCATTCTAAAACTGCTGAAATCTGGGCCATTAGCAATTTAGCACTCTGCCTGATATGCCTTTGGTTGGCTATTTTATTTGTAAAAGACCTCAAATGAAGCCTTGATCAGGGAATCAGAACAAACTACATATTTGAGATATAATACACGACAATAGATATTATTCAGAACAGGCAGAGTCTACAGCAGGAACTTTAGCAATAAAGTTATCAGTTTATAACGTTAGCTAAGTGAAGGATTCACAACGTTGTATTAGGAACTGAGATACACTTTTTCATTGACACTAGTAAAATTAGATGATTACCAGGTTCACTTTTTCGGATTTGCATTTTGATTTGTATTTGGTGTCTCCAACAGTGGCTGAGAAGAGACTCTCAAGTTCAGCTATGTCAAATTCTGGAGCCCTGCCATGACAATAATATAAAATAATGTAAGAAATATCGCAAAACTATGTACTAGTTCTTAAACTGAAAATGAGAAAAAACATACTCAGCAGCTTCTTCGGATTTTTGGGTTTCAGCCCACAAACTTCCCTGCAAGGCTCTGGTCAATTTTAGCCAATGATATGGCTTCAAAGGCAATTTCTTCAGCTTAGCTGTTGAGATAGATAGCAAGCTACAGTTTGCACCTGAAGGTGGCGCAGGGATGCCATTCTTGGCTCCAACTTTCGGTGAAGCAGGTGGTGCAGGTACCCCAGTCTTGGCTCCAACTTTGGGTAAAGCAGGTGGTGCAGGTACCCTATTCTTGGCTCCAACTTTGGGTAAAGCAGGTGGTGGAAGATGGCAAGAGAATGAACCAGGGGGATCGGATGGCTCTGATTCAGTTGCATTCAAGAGACTACAAGGAAGACTGGTGATTTCCAATATTTCCTCAGGCAAAGCTAAGGAAATCTGGCTACCTGATGATGTGTAGCTAAATTGAGGTGTGGTAGTTATAGAGGATGCTGAATCAGTGGAGCAAGAGGAACTATGGCTTGAGGACAAAGCACCTAGTAATGGAACTGATGGTGAAGACTCAAGAGCATCCTTTGAATCAGATACTGACTTCACACTTTGTAGTTCCGCCCTTGAGTTTCGTAGTAGATAAGACAATGACTCTGTGGATGAATCCAACTTATCAAGTGTATCAAGAACTGAGGATTGATTCTCTATGGCTGTCATTGGAACAAAATTTGACGTAGACAGGGATGGAGGTAAGTCAGGAGGCAGGAGAGGACTTGTAAATGAGTCCTGCATTTGCATACATTTATCTAGCTTTGACAAAACAGGCTGAGGAGGAAGATGGTGAACTGAATCATTTGATGTCAAAGACGAGTACATTTCAGAATGAGGAAATGGTGATGCTGCTGGACAAGAAACAATTTCTGAATGTCCATTGTCTTGTATTAAGTTATCAGAATCCAACTTCTGATGAGAATCCAAATCTCTTGGAGGTGATAAACTACAAATGGATGATCTTAATAATACTGAGCATGGTACTGTATGTGCTGAGGATGTTGATGATGTCAATGGTATGTTAACCACAAGCGAAGCAACTAGACTTGTAATTGCAGGTTTGCATAGTTGAGGAATAGAAGCTGAAAGAGATAACTTTGGAGATATTTTCACCACATGCGATGCAAATTTAGTGTTTGATGACGTATCCTGAAGCAAAGCAGTGATCCCAAGTGGAGAGTGTCCATTGGGATATCTTAAGAGCGACTCTTGAAAGGAGTGTGAAGCACTTACTGAATTAATTCTGGGTGAGAGGATTTTAGATTGAACAGGTCTTCGTAAGGCTGTCAGAGGTTCTTCTGGATATGTCATCATCTGCTGTGAATTCAAGACCAATGACTCACAACATCCTGTGCCTTGCTCCTCCGACAAGGCTTTGGAATTCCGCGCATCCAAACTGCTGAAACTTCCCTGGTTCTCTTTCTTGCCAACGGTCAATACTCTGGCAAGAGCTGCTATCCAAGCTCTCCTTGCCAGCTGCAAGGACTATTCCAAAATTATCTTGTGTGCTAAGCATATTTCTTTCAACATCATCTTTTTCATCTTGATGCCTATCCACATCTTTAGGGAAGTGATTTGGTACATGAGATGCTTCACTCGGAGAACCTTGTTCATCCTTCGCGACTGGCAAATCAAGTCGATTTAGTGAAGTGGAGCCAATCTCCGAGAAAAGTGTCTTCATTCATACAAACATGAGTGAGTTGATCGCCATACTTTAACAGAAGTAATCAATAAAAGGCCAGTATTTTTACCTCTGCCTTGAAGTCCCTGGAAAAGTGATCCCGGACATGCCATTGAGTATCAACCTCGTCATGGCTGAGACAGAGCGTATTTGATTTAATAAACGCCGTGTTGAACATGATACAAAACATGACTTCTTCAAGTTGCCTATCTTGATCCAGTTTTATACACACACAATCATAACATCACCTTTGATATGGCAGTTGATCTCAATCCTAGCCAGGTCACAATCTGCCTGCAGCAAAACATCTAGAATTTAGTAACAGGAATTAAGGTAGGCGTAAAATAATAGAGTTGGAAAATCATTAGCAATACTTAACCCTCTACACTATCGTGGACTATATGCCAATTAACATCGACTGCCCTAATGTGTCGAAAAGTTCTTGTATACAAATTTGGATCCATACCGACAGTTACAGTCATATAGCATTTGCTAGCTAAATCATCAGCAAGCGCAGTTATGGAAGATGAAGAA
>JAULKJ010000009.1:5437002-5447976 GCA_032355405.1 Rubia balearica
GTATAAGAACTATGTCTAGAACTCTTATTTATGGGGAAATACAAGATTTATTTTACATATAGGGCATAGATATCAAATAAAGGCATAAATTGTTCATCATTTCCTCTAGGTTCAATATTCTTTTTTTAATAATTAATTGGGTTTATAGGGTTCCCGACCATTTTCTATTAAAGATCATTTTTGCCAAATTTGGCTTACATCAAGTGGTGCCCGTAGGCTTACATCGAAGTGGAGCCCGAAGGCTTACATCAAACGTGCTACCCGAAGGCTTACATCAAACATGTTGCCCGAAGGCTTACATCAAACGTACTGCCTGAAGGCTTACTGCAAACGTGGTGCCCGAAAGCTTAAACATAAGCCCAAATGAATAGTGCAATACAAATCAAAATGCTTATGTGGCAAAGAGAAGAGAGCCCCAAGAATAGGCGGTTAACACTGTATTGTCCTACTGTAGTCACAAAGATATCGACCCAAGACTACCATCAGAGTCAAAACAGTGTTGTATCAAATAATACGCACCCAGAGTGCTTCGACCACACGTCCAAGAAAACATCCAAAACTACCCAAACGAAATCATTGAAGCGCCCCAACTAAATATCTGGTCCATCTCCATTTAACCCGTAAAACCCTTTCCCTGAACTAGGAGATTGGAACCAGTCGTCTGAATTGCCCAAAATGTTTCCTGTCAGTGTGTCAAAAACACTTTCAATACGTAGAATTCACTCTAACTTGGCTCCGGAAGGTTTGAAACACCAAATAAATCGAATTAACAATTTTAATTGATGTAAACACACCTAACGGACCGAAGCCTACAAATTTGATTAAATCCTCCGAAGAGCAATCGCCAAGAGTCCGTAATTTAAACGACGACCCTGACTTGGATTTCTCCTTTTGTCTCTTTGGATATCAAATCTGAAGTCAATTAAATTCTGCCGACTCGGGCTGTCGACAAAATAAACATTGACAGAGAGAATCCTTATTTAATACCGAATTCAAAAAACCCATATAATTTCTGGCACTTTTTTAGAAATAGAATAAAATGAAATAAAATAAAATAAAACACAAAATAATTAAGAGCCTCCCACCCGAAAATATAAAATATAGAGTAGAAAAATAAAATAAAAATGGAGAATTACCCTCATACCCTTCAAACACCAGAAATAAACCTAGCTACTCCGATTTATTGTTTTGGTTGAGTTCACCCGGTGTTGACTCGTTACTGAGTTTAGGTGATTCAGTCCTGAGAGAGTCCTAGATGGCCAGACTAGAAAACCTAAGAACTAAACACTGTAGCACAGTATTTTGCAAGAACAACGGGGATATATTTAAATCAGGTCTGTAGCAGCGTCACTGGAGGACCAAGGAAAAGAGCAACAGAAAACGGAGCTACAAAATAGGGTAAAATAAGTAGACCGAAATACGGAAAACTAATCACCGGAAAATGAGCACCGAAAGCTGGGCATCGTCGTCCTTGAAGCACCGTCGGGCACAGGACCGCAGTCGCCGTCCGTCGGAGTTTCGTCGGTCATCGTCGTTCGCCGCTGGAATCTCTGGAGAGCCTCCGCCGGGCAAGGAAACCCTTGCCTGTAGCACCGCCGACTCCGTCTTGTAGGAGTCAAAACCGCCGTCGCCGTTTGGAGCAGTGCCGAGCACCGCCTCCATCTGTGGAAGCAGAGCCAAGCACCGGACACCTCGGTTTGAGCAGAGTCGAGCTCCTCCGTCGGTTGGAGCGGCGCCGAGCATCGCCGCCGTCGTCGGGTCGCCAGATCTGAAGCCCGTTTAGTCTGGGGATTGTTGGATACAAAGGGTAGGGGTGTTGGGGGGTGGGATTGGGAGGGGGGAGCCGCCGGAGTAGAGATTCCGGTGATGGCGGCTCCCCCAGAAGTCTCAGTTAGGTTTTCGGTTGGTTGGGTAGAGAGAAGGGAGAGGTTTGAGGAGAGAGAAGGAGGTCTGAAATATCGATGTATAAAGGGATCCAAATAAACATTCTTTTCCTTTGTATTAATTAACTTTATAAAAATATTAATATTATTTTGTTAAAATAATTTGAATAATATTATTCAATATATTATTCACTACATTATTCATAATGTTTATTTTGAAGTATGAAACAGTGCATTACATCCATGTATTTCTTTATTTTACGTAAATATGCATTGTATGTGTTTATTTTTCTATACGACATAAAATGATGCTTTGAAGGTGACTTGATAACATCCAAAGTGTTAATAGCATGCTTATAATTAAAATGAAATATGTAAGAAGTAATCAAATTGTTCGAATAACTACATTTCTACCACAGACATAAAAAAATATGTAACATAAGACGATTTAATCACATTAATACAATAAAATATTATACAATACATCAAGAGTTATCAATGAAATATATAAAAATGTGAGCGTCACAATAAATATTACACAATATTTAAAAAATCATCAACAAAATATATTACAAAAATGTATACCACAAATGGTCATCCAGCTAGTATAGTAAACGCGAGAATCCCCTTTCTACGGTGAACTTTCGTCGACCGAAATTCCCTTTTTTATTTTTTTATCTCCTTTAGTCATTCCTTCCTTTTCTTTCTCTACAATCCCCTCTTTTCTATCACCGTTCAACGATTGAATTCCATTGGTGATCTCATCCCCAGGTGGACAAATCCACCGTTCAAATGCCTTTTCGGAGATCTCATCCTTAGTTTTCAAGATAGAGACAGTAGGAAATCCTATTTTCAACCTCTTAGCTCTACAAGCTTTCAAAGTTATTGAGGTTGCCGGTGACATGAGCTCTGATCTCTGTCACCTCCGGCGATCGATTTTCACCGCAGCCCGAAGAATTGTCACGGCTCCGGGATTCTGCTGCTTCAGATTTCGTAAATTTTGACGGTATGCCTATATCTAAGCCTCGATAATCAATATCTTGCTTTCTAGATTTTGATTTTTTGAATTTGTATATATTTAATGGAAGAAATCTGAGAAGGCATTAGTATCGGCGATGAATATTCATGGAGTTTTCCACCGATTCACCATTTCAGCTCCATTACACACCACCAGAGCTTTTTCAACATGCCGTCGGAACAATCTCCGACAATATAAAGCCATGTGTGCTCTATCAAAAGAGGAAGCAGAGGCCAAGGATTTCTTCAATTTCATGGATAATCTCAAGAACTACGAAAAGCTCGGTTTGCCTAAAGGATCAGGGACAGAGTCCGAGGAAGGGGATTGACCTGGGACGGATGAGACACCGTGTGGGACTCCTCAGAGACCCACAATGCAAATTCAAGGCCAGTGTTCTGTTCTGTTCTAGAATTGATGCATTTGACTGAAAGATTGAATTGGACGAGAGTGTGTATGTATGTGGTAGGAGCTGGTTGAACTATGGTAGCAATGGTGAATCTGAGTGAAAGGTTGAGTAGGATAACCCAAAAGGGATGCTGAGAAATCGAAGTTCGAAATTGGCACTCTCTCATTGCATTGTTCATTTTTATTTTCGACATCCACCAATGTTGTTTTTGTTGCATCGTTGATTGCAGGGTGATATTTTGAGTGTGAAAGTGAACAAATTGAGTTCGACGAGAACTCAGCTCCCCTATTCGTACTATTCCCTCCCATTTTGCCGTCCAGGAAGCATAGTTGATAGCAGAGAGAATCTTGGGGAAGTTCTTCGTGGTGATCGTATAGAGAATTCCGCATACATGGTAAGTGTGATTGTGTATGAAGAATTGGATGCCCTACTGTTTTAGTGGCGTTAACATAAGTTACGAATCTGGTCTTGCAGTTTAAAATGAGGGAACCCGAGATGTGCCGTGTTCTCTGTCGAAAGACACTTACTGCTGATTCAGCGAAAGAATTCAAAGAGAAGATTTCAGATGAGTATCGTGTCAACATGTAGGTTTATTGAATCCAATACCCAACTTTGTTTTCTTATTTAACTTGCTCATAGAGTTTAGCATTCATCGTCTGACATATTTCTTCGCAGGATTCTTGATAATCTTCCTTTGGTTGTTCCAATTCAGAGGATGGACCAAGAAGCTCCTCCCTTGTATCAACTTGGCTATTTTGTTGGTCTTAAAGCACAATATGCTGGTGTAAGTAGATGATCATCATCAGCATAAACCTTTTCCTGGCTTGTATATAAATTTCTTCTTTTAATTGGCGTTTAATATCTGCAGAGCAAAGAGGAGAAAGCTTTTATTAACAACCACTTGTCGTTCATCGTTAAGTACCATAAAGATGAGCAAACCGACTCTGCAAGGATTGTTGGATTCGAAGTTAAGCCATATAGGTCAGCATACTTGGAACCTGGCTTCATTATTCAGAGTAACATGTTGTATTGTTTGTTGAGGATGGTGGCTCTATCATTTAATAAATATGATGTTTCAAATGCTGATGATTTGGTTCCTACTCTCCAGTGTGAAACATGAGTATGACGGAAAATGGAGCGATTCTACTCGTTTAACCACTTGTGATGCCCATGCAAAGAGGACGGTTTCCAATTCAAATACTCCTCAAATCGTTGAAGCTAACCAAGAAGTCATATTTACTTATGATGTAGATTTCCAGGTACTTAAAATTTTCAATGAATTATGTTGTAGCTATTGTATGCAACTATGTATTGTCATCTGTAGTAGGGGTACTTCCATCGTGCTTAACCCGGCTTTCTATGAAGTATGAACCATTTGTCTGAAATTTGGATTCCAATATCAACATGATTGGTTTCTGAAAAATGTCCCTCCGGTTGAATGCAGGAAAGTGATGTGAAATGGGCATCAAGATGGGACACATATCTTCTTATGAGTGATGATCAAATCCATTGGTTCTCAATTGTCAATTCTCTAATGATTGTTCTATTCCTCTCCGGCATGGTTGCAATGATAATGCTTCGAACACTATACCGTGATATCTCCAAGTACAATGAACTTGAGACTCAAGAGGAGGCCCAGGAAGAAACAGGATGGAAGCTAGTTCACGCTGATGTTTTCAGGGCCCCAGAAAACTCAGATTTGCTGTGTGTATATGTTGGAACGGGCGTGCAGTTTTGCTGTATGGTTATTGTGACAATGTTGTTTGCTGTCCTTGGCTTCCTGTCTCCCTCAAACCGTGGTGGACTTATGACAGCCATGTTGTTCCTCTGGGCTTTCATGGGTCTTTTTGCTGGTTATGCCTCTAGCCGCCTATTCAATCTGTTCAAGGGAAGCGATTGGAAAAAGATCGCGCTGAGAACCGCATTCCTTTTCCCAGCCACAGTGTTTGGCATCTTCTTCATCCTAAATGCACTCATCTGGGGCCAGAAATCCTCCGGGGCAGTGCCATTCGGAACAATGTTTGCACTGGTGCTTTTGTGGTTCCGAATCTCTGTTCCACTGGTCTTCGTGGGCAGCTACGTTGGATTCAAGAAGCCAGCAATGGAGGATCCCGTGAAAACAAACAAGATACCGCGCCAGATCCCAGAGCAGGCGTGGTACATGAACCCCATATTCTCAACTCTGATCGGAGGAATCCTCCCATTTGGAGCAGTCTTCATCGAGCTCTTCTTCATCCTCACCTCAATCTGGCTGAATCAGTTCTACTATCTCTTCGGCTTCCTCTTCATCGTGTTCGTGATCCTCCTTGTCACCTGCGCAGAAATCACCATCGTGCTCTGCTACTTCCAGCTGTGCAGCGAGGACTACCTGTGGTGGTGGAGATCCTACCTGACATCGGGCTCCTCCGCACTCTACCTCTTCCTCTACGCCACATTCTACTTCTTCACCAAGCTCGAAATCACGAAGCCCGTCTCAGGAATGCTCTACTTCGGCTACATGCTCATAGCATCCTACGCATTCTTTGTCCTCACCGGCACCATCGGCTTCTACGCCTGCTTCTGGTTCACACGGCTCATATACTCGTCGGTGAAGATCGATTGATGGACATGAATACCAACGCTCAGAGCAGCACGGATTAACGAGGATGGCAAAAATGTAAACCATTACTTCAACAGGATATCATTTCGTTAGCCTTCCGAGAAGACCTACCTTTGCTAGTTTATCATTTTGTATTCTTTTGCTCCCATTCTGATGTCATTTGAACTACGCATGAAGGGTTGGTTATAGCAGATCCTTTTGTTCAAAAAAAATTTTAAAAAAATAACCAATTTGAGACAACAAGGTAATAGTATAGAATAAATGTTCATTATGTTATTAAAAAATAATACTTTATTAATTTTACTTAATTTTATCACTTACTCAAGCCTTTTTATATAATATATTAATTTTATATATTGTACATATGAATGATAAAGAAAATCAAATTATATAATAAAAACGAGATATAAAACTAAATAATTGAAGTATTGAGGAAGAAAGTTAACAATTAAAGAGATATAAATTTAAAAAATTAAATATATTCACTTTTATATTATTTTGATTTTATATCTTTTATAAGTGAATTTCTTATGCTTACGAATTAATTATTTAACCAATGAGATTATTAGTTTATTTAGAGTTAATTTAGATATTTTTGTTTGAGGACATCTAAGAAAATGTAGCATATCCATAAACTTATGGATATGTCCCTTAACTTTTAACATTAAAAATTAAAAAATATATTTAAAAATAAATATTTTATTTATAATTTAAAATAAGTAATAATTTGTAGTTTAATGTGAAAATATTCAAAAATATAATATAAAAATACATTTTATAAATTTTAAATGGAGTGTATAAATTCAAAAAATGTTGCATATAAGTGAAAAAAATACAATATATCTAACAAATGTCGTCTATATGTAGAAAAAATATACTAGTCAGGAGACCTCTTTTTGTTTTGTTCCTTGTCCCAAATACAATGTAATAAAAAATATTTGCTTTCTGTTGTGTTGTTTTGGTATATATCTGATGTCAATCAAGGTATTACAATCATAACTTGTTAAAATATACTCTCTCTATCCCACGAGTTTTGACATAAGTTGACCTTTGAATTCAAATTGACTCAATTTCGACCAGTTTATATTATATATACAAAACTATTATCTATACTATATCGTTGAATTCGTTATAACATATATTTTTATATTATTATTTTTTCAAAATTATTTTACCCACATAAAGAGTAGTTAAATATTGTTGTACTTACTCCACAAGTCAACTTATGCCAAAACTCGTGGATACGCCATGGGGAATTCTCAGTAAAGGTAGTTTATACATAATTTTATGGATATTCCATTTTACTCTTTACATTAAAATTATAGTTTATTAAAAATAAATCAATATTGTATATTACTAGTGGAGTTCCACCGCGCGTTGCGCGGCATTATTAATTAGAAAATAAGGATTAATTTTTATGTACTTTTTTTGTCTTACAATATAAGTTGGAAACAAAGAATTTTATTTACAATTTACAATTTTATTCATCTAAAAAACCTAGATGAGTAATGAAGTAAAATAGTTAATTTGGTTAGAAATTGTTGCAAGTTGAATATATTAAAATTAATTATTTTTATAAAATTTCATTCAATTTATTTTAAAATAATTATTTATATGTTTAGATATTTTAAAGGTTAACATAATTATATATTCTAATCGAATATAATTAAATATCAAATGATCTTATTAGTCCTACTAATTATAAAAGAGGAAGTTTCCGGAAAGATAACCTATCCGTAAGCTTACCTTTTATTGCAACTAAAATCTTTCACCTTTATTATTCTAACTAAAACCCATTTTTCCATTAGTCATGGAAAGACGGTCTTTCCCAACACTTTGCCTTCATTTTAAAAGGTTATCATAATTATATGTATTTCATTAAAAAAAATAATGTCAAATGACTTTAGTAGCCTCACTAATCATAAATTGTCCCCATTTAATAATTAGTCGGTCTAAAACAAGAATTTTTCATACATTAATAAATAAATAATAAGTATAAATACTTCTATCAAAAGTAATATATCATTGTATTAAAAAATTGAACAATTTGTTATTTCAGATTAGGTGTTTCTTTGGATTTTCTTTAGTGATATATACACACACACATATATAGTACAATAAGATATTTATGGTTTTAAATATATATTTAGAAGAAATATATTTAAAAAGTATGATTGATTATGTACAGTAAAGAATTAAAATAGTAACAAATTATAATATTAGTATGTTAAAAAGTTATGATTGATTATAGATAGTAAAGAAATAAAATCAGTAACATATTATGATATTATTATTTTATTTTAATATTATGTTACTTTTAGAAAATTGGGTTCAGGTCAGTCAAAATGATTTCAATATCTCCGGTTGACAGTACCATCCAAAAGCAAATAATTTCTATTATATGGTGTGGGGGATAAAAATTAGAATCAGATTTGGTATGGCATGTCATATACTCTCTATGTCCCACCAAAAATGCAAGTACACTTTAACTTTTGATAATTGAGTTAAAAAAATATTTGACCATTGGTCGCATGTATATATGTCGCAAAAGGCTAACTTTCTCGTAGTAACCCTTTCCTAAATCTTTTGGCTTTACATATATTAATCTTGCTGTTGATTATGTGTCAAAGTGGGTTGAAAAAAAACCCATTAGGACTGATGATTATAAAGTGGTTGCAGATTTCTTGAAAGACAACATGTTCTCTAGGTTTGGGATCCCCCGAGCCTTGATTAGTGACCATGGCACCCATTTTTGCAATCGGAAAATAGAGGCACTCTTGAAGAAGTATGGCGTCACACTCAAGACATCCACCACCTATCACCTACAAACCACTGGCCAAGCCGAAGTTTCCAATAGGGAAATCAAGTTCATTCTTTAAAAAATGGTTAACTCTAAACGGAAGGATTGGAGTTCTCGGTTGAATGATGCCTTATAAGCATATAAGATGGCTTACAAGAAACCAATTTGTATGTAAGTATACCAGCTAATCTTTGGAAAGCCATGTCATTTACCGGTGGAAAGAGAGCATAAGACATATTGGGCGATCAAGAAGTTCAACCTTGATATAGATGAGGTCAGTTTGCATAGGAAGTTACAATTTTAAGAGTTGGAGTAAATACTGAGAGAATCCTATGAGAATGCCAAAATCCACAAGGAAAATACAAAGGCTTTGCACGACAAGATGATCAATAGGAAGGAGTTTGACATGAGTCAAAAGGTGTTCCTTTTTCAATCCCGCCTTCGCCTATTTCCTGATAAATTGAGGTCTCGGTGGATCGGCCCTTTTGAGGTGGTAAAGGTGTTCCTACATGGTGCGGTGGAAATCTTAAATTGAGCTAAGTCCAATACCTTCAAGGTCAACAGAAAACGTTTGAAACCTTACCACGAGAGCTTTGTACCGGAAAAAGAGAAAGATGTTGATCTTCTTGATCCGGATATTGATTAAGCCCCAAGAAGGGAGGTAAGTCATACTGGTGATATTAAAAAAACTTGGTTTTGATCATCATTTGTGACTTTTCATTGATGATGTTTCAATTTATGTTTTTGTCGTTATTTTCATTATTTTACCTTATTCTTTTCACAGGTGAGTTTTGCCATTATTTTGTTGAAAAATAGGTTGAGCATTGGAGAGTCTGTAAAAATTTTGGAGCAAGAAAATTGTCCATAGAAAGAAGGGAATAAAAAGGGGGACAAAAAATCAGGAAGATAGGGTTGGTTGCGAGAAGCTGGGAGCTGCCCCGCCCGGGCTGCCAATCCCCTGCCCACACAACATGTGAGGGTATGATTTGAAGCAAGCGGAATGGATCCACGCTACACATTTGAGTAGAATACCTCCCGCCTGAATCGCGCGGATATGCTCAGAAGGTGTCAATCTTGGCTCCGCAAGTTTCCCTGCTCGTGCAGGAAATCACCCACCCGCGCGACATGTTCGGGTTTTGTTCCAAAATTTTATTTTTTAAAAAAAATTAAATTTTAAAATTTATGATTCCTTTTCCACCATTTTCTCATCCTCTCCATTTCTTTCTTCTCCCTCTCCTCCCTTCTCCATTTCAAGAACTCTCTCAAAAACCCCTTTTCAACTTTAATATTTCACCATTTATATCTAGCATTCAGCCTTTCCACCAACATTCCACACTTACCCACCTTCTTACAGTCCTCTCAATTCATACAATCCATCCTCCCACCCATTAAATCTTCCACTCCATTTTTTTTCCAAACACCCTAACTTTGGATTTTTTCTCTTGGGATGAATTTTTCACTTAGGAAGCAAGGAAATTTTTGAACTTACTTGGAAAGGTGTTATTCCTGGTCACCCTTTTCACAATCATGGTAAATTTACGTGTCCTACAAATTTCCATTGTTATTTGTGTAGAATTTTTGGAAGAATTTTGTGCTTGTCTTGTGGTTGGTTTGAGATGGGGGTATTGTTGCTTAGTTGATTTAAAGTTTAAGAAATTTTGTGGTGATGTGCTATATTTTCAATTGCTTGTTGGATCCTTGAAGCTATTTTTTTCTTGGAGCTTGGTAGAATTTTGTTCTTGACCACTGGGAATAGTTTTTGTGAAGAATTGCTTGTTGTGGTGAATGGTATTGTGGAGCATTTCTTACTATGGTGATTGACAATTTTATGGAGCATTGATTATTGTGTGATTGGTATGGTGAAGCATTGCTTGTTGTGGTGATCGATTGTTTGTAGAGTTGTGGTGTTTGTTGTATTATAGTGAGAATTCATGGCCCCGAAAAGCAAGTTAGGCGTAATAGTACGATTTCCTCCACACTCCCTTGGAATTTCACGAGGAAGTATAAGGGGTTAAAGTTCATTACGGGTGAGTTTGCAAGAAGGTGGGATTTTCTTGTTGCCTGAACTATTAAAGAATGTTTTTTTTTTGTTGTGATGAAGATATGAATGTGCTTGGGTTAAAGCAACCAATCATAGTTCTTATATATAAGGTAGGATTGAAATGTTTCATGGACAAACACTCTCCAACATACGAGAGATACACGCTAGAGTTCTTAGCCACATTAGAGAAACACTAAGACTGGGTGGATAAGGATGGCAATTATGTA
>JAULKJ010000009.1:5492597-5510686 GCA_032355405.1 Rubia balearica
CTTATTTCCTTGTACCTCTGATGTGTTTGCTATATTTAATAGATATGGCACCGAAGAAGAGAACCAGAGCAGGCCCGTCTGCACCACCCCTTTCTCCTCCTCTGGCACTTGAGCCTGCACCACCACCGGTCCCAGACTGTTTTATGGGATTTCATTGGATCACCGGCTCATATGCTCAGAGGTGGTATGCCATATACAGCCGAAAGATTCAGGATACCTGCTTCGCTGATGAAGCAGCTTTGGAGGCTCTACAGCTCAGGGAGCCTAACCTATGCCTCCTTCACAAAGGGGGTCTGAGAGGGTTCTTGTCTCGAGGAACGCCCACCTATCCACGATACACACTGGAGTTTCTTTCCACTGTCAATACATACACAGAGGTGGAGGGGATGCCCTGCAAGTGGTTCATTTGTTTCCACTTGAATGATCGCTCCTATGAGATGACTCTTTCTGACATTGAGGCGGCGTTCGGGTGGAACACCACGGAGATCAGGGCCAGGCTAGACCCAAAGAGGAACACATCGACTATGAAGGCGAGTTTCCTGTTCTAGTATGCTATCGCGAAGAAGGCCAGGAATGTCCGGGACAAGAACAACACTATAATTCATCCGGAACTGCGTTCTTATGGGAGTTGACCAGTGAGGGCACGGGATTTGGCCGGTGGGCAGATCTATGGGTCGAGCGCATTCTGGAGACATCCAGGAAAGACAAGGGTCAAATATCTGTGGGAGGTATGATTACATTACTGGCGGACCACTTGGGTGTTGAGTTGCCGGAGGGTTTGACGAGGCTTGGTCGAGGATCCTCCTACCGCATCACGTTGACCAAGATGGTCAACTTCCATTTGATCAAGACCACCTTGGATTCGAGGTCATTCCAGTGGTTGTACGGGGCTGCGAGTGTCCCTTTCATGAAGCTCCCACAGCCCTAGCGTACAAAACTGGAGTGGGATACCCGGTGGCGGATTTGGCGATCGAGCCAGATCGAGAGTGAAGCAGAGGTTTCGAGCAGGAGCTTCAGAACCTCCCCATTGATTCGGATGAGGGAGCCATTCCCTTTACCATGGACCCACCGCAGCAAGACCCGATGCAATATCAGTCGCCACAGTCATCGATGAACCACCCTCAGCCCCAGTTTCTGATGATGCAGAACCCGATGCAGGGATGTCACAACCACACTTAGCAGCATCGATTTCCCTCCTGCACAGTATGATGTATGACCACAGTTCGTACATGTCGCGATGTCTCCTAGACATGGACGAGGAGATCGACCAGCTCGCATCCGCAATGTGGGATATGCGAGCATAGGCTGGAGGCCCCACGGGACAGGATCCCAGAGAAGAAAGGCGCATGGAGCGATGCCTACGTAACGAGGCATGGATGGCCGAGTACTAGCAGAGGTACAGTGATGGTCGTTCTTCCTCTCATCAGGGATAGTGAGCTATTCTCTTCTACATACCTCTTCCTTTGATATGTTCTGTATTTTTCCTACATTGAGGGCAATGTAGGGTTCCAGTGTGGGGAGGGGGAAGTTTCTGCTTTTCATATCACTCGGATTTGTTTTTTTCCTTTGGATGTTAGTTTTTATTATTTTTCAATTATTATTGTTTAGCATTTGGATGTTGGATATTTTAGATTTCCTTCATGATATTTTTCCTTTGTTTATGGTTTAAATCAGTTACTCTTGGAAATTTTGAAAAATTGAAGAAAAAAAGAAGAAGAATAAAAATGAACCCGCTAAGTTGAAAACCCGAGAGGGCAATTAAGGCAACATTGGAGGCCCGGATAGGTTGAAAACCGAAAGGGTGGCCTAGAAAAAAAATGAGAGGCTAAATGTGGCTGAGATGTGAGCCTAATAAACATGATGTGTGGCTAAGATGAAAACCCGAAACGGCTCCTAGGAAAAAATTAGAGAAAGAGAGAAAAGAAAATGATATTTTGTTACGATCTAATCATTTGCCAGCGTTGGAGTCATAAGGTTGCGGTTGAAAATTGGTTGATCGGGTAGCCTACATCATGGTTCTTCTTCGGATTGGGTAAGTCAGCGGGGGAAAAACGAAGCAAGGTATGAAATTCTTGATTGTTGGATCCTTCGTTTATTTTTGGGTATATGTGTTGTTGGTATAAGGTGAAGCTCATGTTGAACATTTGGTATTTGGTTTTTAGCTTCACTTGATACCATTGACTTTTGGGTAATATCGATTCGGGATTAGAAAATGCTTCTATGGCTTAGGGAATTGATAGCATATATGGGTGGAATTAGGAAAAAGGGTTTGTATGATACACTTATGGGGAATTAGGAAGTTGAGAGTTTTGTGAGATTTTGCTTTGGGGGAATATTAGTATTAGGATAGGGATATACGAGATTGTTCTTATGCTTGGATCTTTTCTTACTCGAGGACGAGTAAGGTTCAAATGTGGGGAAATGTACAGAAAACATTAGAATTGATTCTATAGAGTAAAGCAGCTGACACCAAATGATTACCCATAATCACATAAATTCCAAACCAAACTAAGGTTACAGGCCAACTCATTGGCTCTCAATCACATCAAATCCAAACTTATACAAAATCCAAAGCTGCATGATATGCTAGAAAATACCATGAGGATGAGGCAACACCCACAAGACAGGTCGTCCAAGAGAAGCCAAGTTACAGTTTGCTCTCCTACAATCAATAACAGGATTCGGATTCGCACAAGCTCTCTTCGCTGCTTCAGGATCCTGAAATGTCACCTGCCAGTTTTCCACACAATCCTATAATAATTTTATATACAAAACCAAATCCGTATCACTTCCTCTATCTTAATTACTCGAGAAATTTAAAAAGAGCGGAATAAGATCTTCTCAAGTTGCGTGCCGAGATGGAATAAAAGACGCAAAATAGAGTAGAGTAGTTATAAAAAGTTGCTGACAAATCCATAGCCTTTGGAATGAAAGGTATGGTTGTCGAAGATGACAACCTTAAAGTGAAAAATCATGGCTTTTCATGTACGATAAATAGGAACTCCTTTTACCGAGAGACTGAAAAGCTTGCGGTGGAAGATACTTCTAAAATTTATAGCTTCCAAGGTATTCTCACAGCATTCTTGTAATTGTGCAGAAATGTTCTTCACAAGTGTATCTCTATGCATGTAGAAGTTCTTTTAAATAGACATCATTTTCTTTCAAAAATTTAGTTCACAAGTAATCATTCCAGCAACCAAATTAAACCTACAATTTAATGCAAAACACAACCATGAGCAGTTGTTCCTAACAGGGGTGGATCTACATGGGGGCTCCATCCCTTGCCAAGAAGAAAATTACAGGGAATTTTGGTAGTAAAAATTTTAAAAAAAATTATCAGCCTCCTCTGATAAGAAAACAAATTGAGAATTTTTCTTAATGATAAATCAGCCCCCGCCAGTTCTCTATCCTGGCTCCGCCCCTAGTTCCTAAGGTGCTTGTAAGCAAGATGTTTTTGGCTTCTTCGTAAAACTCATTATAATCACTTACTGCAAGCACATTTCTGTCATTGGCCAGAATTGTTAGTGTTCTTGATAGCCTGCGAGTTGAGATAGATGAGTACTTAGTCATATAACCTAAAATAAAAACGTGGTCAAGTAAACTTAAGTTGTTAAACAAGGATAGAATTTTGAAAAACTGTAACATCTATCATAAAAATACTTTGAATTAATGTAGAAGTTCAAATCAAACGAGAGTCGAAACAAAGGAACCATCAGTTGGTGCTGCATTGGCTTTGATTGATTTATTGAATTGCACCAATATCATAGTCATGTTATCACATCCTTCTCCAGCTGTAGATGGAGCAAGACACCTATCTAGTACTCTTTCGCAGACGGCAGAAAACTTTGTTTCCTGCATAATTGTTCGTGGATTGTCAAGCAGAATTAAGGTACCGAACAAATAAAATATCCAGCTGAAAGACAACAATTACTGAACACAAAGGTAAGCACCCGGAGCAGTCCTGGACAATGGATGCTTAGAACTGAACCCTTCTTTGTTTCAATGCTATCGAGTGGCACGTGAAAATGTACACAGAAGATAAATATTACTTACAGAGTGCAACTGCTCATGTATGAAATCGACAACTTGCTGGCTTGACATACAATCCTTGAATATCAGAGGCAGAAAGTAATTCAATTAGCAAAAATATAATCAAGTGGCACTTCGAAAATTGAAAGACTTTAAATCATAAACAGGTAGTATCTAAGCCTGGCTGCCAAAAACATATCAAGCCATTGTTCAAAGATAGAATGAAACTGAAATGGATGACCTCATTAGATGACTTTATTCAAGTTTTCATTACAGAATAATGCAATATAAAACTCAAAATAGACAGCAGTAACATGGCTTACCAAATACCATCACAAGCGAGCACTACAAAATCATCTTCATCGCAGAGCTCAACCTGATTACAAAATTAGTAGCAATTTTTCATCGATCATGGTGTTGTAGTGAACTCATGTGTTACATGAAGAAGGTTACATTTCTAGTAAAACTTGATTCCGTAATTCAGTAAAAACAAAAATTAATGCATTTAATTGCACAAAACACCTTTGTCCGTTTGTCAAATTCTTAGATAATCATCCAAAACCCCATAAATCCAATAAAACTGTTAACTACATGTGATCATTTCTGAACTAACAGAATTCAAAGGAGGAGAATTCAGCACATGTTAAAAGAGATGTACAATCATAAACCAAATTTAATGGTCAGAAAATAACTATTCTCTTTCATAAATTTTACAGAGTATTTGACTAATCATATCCTTAAACTAACCAAAAGGTATCTCCTCACTCATACCAACTAAATCATATCAATAAACATAGGTAAAATTTGGCATACCAATTAATGGTCCGAAAACAGCTCTGTATTTTTTCATTTAACTCCATACTTGACGGGAAGACCCTCAATACAATGATTATCATCAAATAGATATAAATAGAAAGAAAAATTATAAAACAAGTAAACCCCAGAAGAAAAGTAATTTTAAGTTTAAAAAAATTTCCATTTTTTAATAATTATGTAATCCTTCAAAAGTAGAAGTGAAAGACTTCTAATATCACAAACTCATGAGTGGAACCCCAGTATTATCCCCATGACATATATATTCTGATTCTTGCTCCTAAACCCTGGTGACAAACAATAACTTGGCCACGGAGATCAAATAAGCTTAAGCTATGCAGGGAATGCCGAAACTTGCTAGATCATCATATTCATACATAATATATAACAAAAGCAGGGGAAAGAAATTATTAGGCCCTTACCACATTTATATCAGGATTAGCAGTGACAATTTTCTTTCCAGCAGGCAAAAACCTGTTTTGCTTGAACTCCATATCACCTGAAATTATTTAGAGGGAAAAAAGCTTTTAAGCAAATATTCTTCATGGAATATAAAATATTTTTAAATTAAGTAAATATAAAATTCAGGATCCCAGTTTCAAACTCTTGTAAATACGATTAAAAGTCCAATCTCTGGCAACCGACTTACAAATAGAAGACTAAGAGCTTATTTTTTCTGATCCTACAGTATCTTGCAAAAGTCAACAGCAATAACTGGCAAACAGGATAATATACCTATAGCCCTGGCAAGATTCAGACTGCCATTGACCAGCCTGCATGAATGAGGCTTCCTGCTTTCAAAATCCTCTCTCTCAACTTCGAGATAAGGTTTGTGGTCCCTTGAAAGATTATATGCCTGGGTACGGTATACGGATTATTAGTTAGTGGCATAAAATATTACAAGTACTTAGTAAAAGATGTATTGATAGAAGAATAATAAGTGTCAGATGCCAAGGCAACCTCCAACTCTACAACATGCCACATGTCTTGTTGTCTTGGAAGAACCTCTACCCTTTCCTTTTGCAGTAAAAGTGCCTTCAAATTTAAATACAAGTGAATTTCAAGCAGAGATTTAATACCTGTCCCTTACGAGATATAACGCAGCGGGAATCACCATTATTTGCAACAAGAAGTTGGTTGTCCCTAATAATTGCAACACATGCAGTGCTACCAGATGTTGGTCCAGAAAAATCAGAATGAGGTCTCTACAATTGGAGTAAAGAAAAAATTATAAGAGGTAAAATGAAGGAAACAACAATATTACAAGGTCGCTCCGCAACTGTAAAGGAACAAACAATTACAGATTACTGCCCATAGCGATGTAATAAAATTGTGAATTGTGGACATAGCGATGTCATGGATCAATCTGATAAAAGAATATTTACAAGTAATCAATTTTAATAGACTCAAAAGATGAACAAGAAGTCTTAATCTTTCATATGTAAAGGAATTCACAGCTTGAAGCCAGTCCTGCACCATGATAGTTAGAACTCACAACTTACAACTTGACATTGGCTGAAACCTGGTTTGTTGAAACATAATAGTTAGACGAGTATCAGAACACTTAAACTGTTGGTGCAACACTGAAAATTAAGAGCATGGAACAAAAAATAGAAACATTGAGACAGATAAAAAGTGCACCATACTATTTGTTGAAGAAGATTTTGAACCAGAAAGAAAGATAGCTCAGCTACAATTATATGCTATAACAAATTAGCATTAAACAGTAATCTGAGGTAGGGTACTAAACAAACGTGATTTTGCTCTCGAGAACCGAAAGATGGTATGCTGGGGACCAAAAAAATAATTTAGTCTAAAATTTAAACCTAACTTTAGTAAATTTAATAGATTCCTAGATTAAGGTGAACAAGAACAATCAATTCAGGGGCCCAGTACTGGACAGAAAGCCGAGGTGCAACAAAAAAGCTTACCTTATTTCAGCCAGCGAGTAACCCTTGCCCGTAAGAAAGTGAAAAAGAAGTTATTGGATGAAATATGAGTTTTTAAAGAATTGACATTTGTCTGATATTTAAGCATTACTGAACTTTAGCAATTTTGTTGTTTTTTAGCATTACTGAAATTTAGCAATTTTGTTGTTTTGAAAGCACTTGTGCATGCTTTCAGTTGTTCAACCTGTGCATTTGTCACGGGAAAAGAGCTAGTAATCCATACGAAAACAAACCCAAAAATTAAGAAATTATGTTATCCATATACTACCATTTACAACATAATCTCTCATTCCTTGAAAGCAAGAAAAGGCAGCATAACCAGTATTGTTGCCACCGTAAAGTAGCATATAAATAACAGGTGCAAAGACAAATTTCATGATTCCATTATATTAGAAAGTAACACAAAGTGGCATCTAATACTAAGATACTTAAAATAGCAATTCAGTACTATAAAACTTTTAGTTGTACCTGATGATCTTAACTTGCGAGGAACAGGGGACACAACTGAACAAATAAAAATTTGTAACATTAACCAAGAACACTGCAATATAAGTACTCCTAACAACCCAACTCTGACCTTTTTGGGGAGCCTACATTTCCTTGTCACTGTACCCTTAGAAGAACGAGGAAGATCAGCTCAGGTGAACAACTTCGACGCATTTGACAGGGAAACAAGCTGACAGAGCTTTCTACACAGAAGAAACAGTGAACAACTTCGTGAAATGAGAAAAGAACAAATAAATCATGTAAGAGTTTATCAAAATCACTTAGCTAAAGTAAACTCACATTGTACATGTAGAAGACAACCATAACAATGCAACATCTTATCCCATCTGCCACTTCTTCAACAAATAGCAACAGGGGAAAATCCAAACTCCGGCGTAACAGAACGTCGTGGGCTTCATCGCAAGTATAGCTTAAGGGAGAAAATACGATTAAAACAGCTTGTGGTTGTGGGTTTGTTCAGGAGATATATGAGCATAATCCGGGACTTTAGGTTTTGGAATTGGTAAGGTTTGTTCTGGAAATAGTACCTAATGCATAAAATACATCACACGATACATTGAGCGCTATATGCCGAGTAGAGTTTCAGACGCATTCTAAATACCAATGAAAAAATAATTATACTGCATAGCTCAAGTATATTTAACAGTTTTGTCTTCTGTGCAAAGAGAATCACACAGTGATTTTCAGGTCTTAAAAGTTTCAGTAGTATATCCAATGTCTAAAGCTTTCCTGAGTCCTAATAAAAAATATAGACAGAGAGATAAAAATAAGATGCAACCTAATAAATTGAGTAAGCATGGTTTAGTATTATAAAGGACAATCTTACTGTCAACATTTTTGCCGGATGCAAAATGTTGAAATAGAGGGCATGAACCAAAGATATTGTATGTAAAAGCACGCTAAATTAGACCCTGCTCATACCCCTAAGACTACAGACCCTGAAAGTGAAGAACGCGACAAAACAACATTCTAATCTAATATGCAATTCCAGAACAAAAAACTACACCAAAAAACACGCTGGCTTATAATGCAAAGTTATCAATACTTGGCACACTAAGATCAATTAAAACCACATAGTTTCCTTCAAAGAACAGCAAAATCAAACCCAAGAAAGACCACCTGCACTAAATATACAACCGGGAGAAAGAGCAAAATCCCTACAACAGATCAGTAATTAATAAAACTTCACAACGACAACGAATTATAAAAAAAACTAATAGCAAACAACAAAGGAAAAAAACTAACATCAAACGAGAAAGAAATGGTACAAAGCAACAAGGAGAATAGGGAAAAGGTATATATAAGTACTCTACAGAAAGCACTCAAATTGGATTTCTACCAAATTGCTTCACAGCCCTGTCAAAACTGGATTCTCCTAGGTATGCATAAATGGCGTCTCAATCGGATGCAGCTTGACCTCATATAGCTTCAGCCACAGTTTTCCTGTCACTGCAAAGAAGGCACCACTCGTAAAAAAACAAATGAAAATGTCACAGAAAGATACCACGAGGTATGGAAGTTACAATGTTAGTATTAAAATCAACTTGACTATCACAGGTTTTGCTACTGAGCTGAAATGAATGTTGTTAAGACTTGTGAGAAAGACCAAAAGTACCGAGGAAGACTAACCAAAAATTCTTTGTTTAGCTTCATCCCAAGCAATGCCATTCAAGACATCAATTCCCTGCACAAGGTGAATAAGAACAATCAATCCAGGGGCCCAGTACTGGACAGAAATTCGAGGTGCAATGAAAAGCTTACCCTATTTCCGCCAGCGAGTAATCCTTGCCTGTAAGAAAGCGAAAAAGAAGTTATAGGATGAAATCTGAGTTTTAAAAGAATTTACCTTTGTCTGATATTTAAGCATTACTGAACTTTAGCAATTTTGTTGTTTTTAGAGGTACCTTAGATTAGGAAGGAGAATCCACCCCACCACAGTACCGTCTTTATAAGAGATTATAGCAATGCAGCCTGTCTGCATAGTGAACAGAAGAAGAAAGATAAGAATTATGGTCATCACTTCCTTCACCGAACAGAATCATTGGTATGAAAAAAAACAACAGTGGCACAGGTGCAATATGAAAGTGCAGGCATATGTTTACCTGCCAAATATTTTCCCAAACTTCACCATTTATATATTCAAGCTCATTGAGATAGGGTACCTCATGTCCATTATACTTAACTGTATGTTTCACAATAACTGCATTTAAAAAAAGAAAATCAAAGTCACGAATGCCGTACCAGATCAAATATACTGGAATTTTTAAAAAAAATAGTAGCATTTTATTTAACAGATACACACCATTAAACACACCGGCAACAAAAAACCTTCAGAGAATAGAAACAAATGAATGTGATCACAGAGATTTGAAACGCCGGCCAGAAAACTCATAAATAAGAGGATTGAACAAAAGAAAATATGAAAGCTCATAGTAAGAAGGAAGTTTCTTGGACATTTATATAGCTAAGACCTTTCATGGTTTGAGGATCAATCTGATATAGAGTTGAAGAACCATCAGTCCCAAACATAATCTTTCCATCCGTCGCGAAACCCTAGCCATCTTTCATTCCATGAGTGAACTTCTCAAACTGTACAAGATCATTTTAAGGGTCAAAATCATAGGAACGGAATGCTGGTACCATTAAATCTTTAATAGTTTTTCAGTTTGCACCTGTGGGAGTATATTAACACTGCAATTCTTTGTAGATCCCAAATTTCTGCTCATAACAACTTCACTACATTTGCTTCCTCTATAATTCAATTTCGGCGAAGGCACAACAAGTTTCAAATATATCTAGGCTGGATTCAACAAAGGAATTAAGAACCATGTTCATAATGTTTAGAAACCATACACAAGAAAATCAATGTTGAATATAATCGAATACACTCTTAATTAGCACGACTACTGTATATAAAAAAATATTATTCTTTGAAGTGTCAATTGCATGGACAAGTGAAACCATGATTTTTTTTATTGTTGTTATTCCAACCACTCGTTATTCATTAATGAATGATACCATGAATCTAAGACCTATCAACTGCATGTCTGCTACAAGCCTCACTAATCCCAGCAAAGAAACGGAAAACAACAGAAACAACTAAAATCTGTAAGCAAATTTAGCAATTAGGAAAAGTATAAATTGGTAGACTAATCAGTTCAAATACTCTAAACAACAAATGTGATAATACAATGCTTTCTCCTAATTACAAATGTTATTCAGAAAAACACAGAAAATATACCAGAGGAAAAAATAGACAAGTAAAAGTTGAAGCACAAACTTTGCTAAAATCATTTCGGTCATAGATGAAACCTGTATTCTACAACCAAGTTACTTGAAACAACCTACAAAAGTAAAAATACTACATCGGCATTTTGAGCATTCAATTTTCTAAATTCTGAGAGGGGGTGCATAAAAAATTCAGAAATGAAAATAAAAAAAAGTAGCCTTAAAATGAAACATATCCATCTTATCTCAATCAGCCCTCCCAACCGAAAAACAAAACAATGGATCAAATGCTTTCTGAGTAGATCAGGACCACTTTTTACCAGAATTAGATAAGGTTAAAATTACAAATCCATTACTTATCTAATGGACATGTGAACATGAATGACACTAATACTCGGATAAATTCATAATTTGAACCAATCATACTTTCCATTCAAAACGAATTATAAAAAAAACTAACAGCAAACAACAAAGAAAAAAAACTAACATCAAATGAGACTTCGAAACCTGCTTTGTGCAGACGGGGTGGTGAAGAAGACTCTTGCAATCAAGGGTGGTCATTATGACTTCATGAAGGGATCGTTCGAGTTATAGGGACTCGAGTTCTGCTTTTCTCCATTTGTCTCTATGTGAATTCAAACATAAATGAGTCACGGATCTTCATATCCCATAATATCAGTGCCCTTGTATTTTCCCTTACAAAAAGAAGAGCAGTTATTTCAAATAAGCCTGAAACGAAGATACCTTGTCTAATCTGTTTCTTCATGCCCACCTAAAGCCTACAAATTCTTTTCTGTCCACATTTACAGCAACACACACCTTAAGTGCACTGCTAAGAATTAGGACATTGCCAATTATACACCTATTATGCCATTGCCAGTAGAAAACAAAAGAATCAAAGCACAAGCACACTAACGTTTAACTGTTTAGGACCTTTAGCCTTTAGGCATGCAGATCCCATGAATATATAAGACAAATAGTAGAATATATCCCAAATGAACTTACTGGGCAAAACAAATTGGTAAAAATTGTACTTTTAACATCCGTCAGCAACATGAACGACAGAACCCAGAATAGTCTAACATCCGTCAACAACATCTTCATATTAAACATCTACTATATATATACCACTACTAAAGAATCAATACTCAATTAGTCGGCCAAGTTTTTTAGCGTGCAACACAAAACTGACCAAGAACAAGCAGAGGCAAACTGCAACAATGTCAATGCATGTGAAGAGATGTCAAACTAAGATAGCAGATGAAATCCTCTTGTACCTTAAAGTCCAATACATGATGCATAAAATTCATTCACGTCATTGCCAAAACAAATGCAACATAAAAATTGAAACAGAAGAGGCACTCTACAATTAAAAGTATCAGACTATCAGAGAGTAGGAACATAAAATAAAATGTCTTTGCAAATTTATCCCCTTCCCCACCCAGTACTTAATATGTCTTTCTGCAAATACATGATGTACACATCACCCTAAAAATCCCAAAATACATTGAACATATGTTGAACTACTCCTATAATGCATTAATAAACCCAAAAATACAAAAGAGGAGAAAAAAATGGATCTGTATCGATTCCCCCTGTAACAACAATGCACGTAGATCAAGAAACCAAGTTCTTCCCTATACTTACATAATCAAACACACGAGTCCAACAGCAAAAGTAGTAACATTTTAGGCACATTAGATGTGTACAAGCAGGGAAGGAGCGGGTCAAAACCATGAGGTAAACCACAGGTTGAACACATCATCAGGTGTAGAAAAGAGAGGGAAAGACGTGAAACGATTTGACCAACAAAAAAACACTTCAGCAATAGGAACATAGATTTGACCGGGAAAAAAACCAACAATAACCAGAAGAAACAGAAATGATAAGTATGAGGCACAAATAAAACAGAAAAATTCCCATCAACGGTTTGCCGACGGACGGTAGAAGGTCTATGAAAAGTCAGCAAAAATACTTACGGAACTGGAAGAAAACCCTAAGGATGAGGAATAAACGGAACACAAACATCGAAACGAAAGTTAAAGCATAACTATGAGAGACTAATAAAACACAGACGTCCCTAACATCAGGGATACAGAAGTAGTGGAAAATTGAGGGCATAAAAATCAGAGGAACACCGTCGAGAGCGACGACAAACATCTCCTCATAGAAAGGCAATTACAGGATATCATAGACGGCAGACTTCGGTACTATAAAAAAGTTAAAAAGAAGAGGTGGATTAAATAGGGGAAGCAATTCATGGCAGTAGAAGGACGTGGCCGAGGAGGGCAACCAGTACGAGAAGCTTACCTGAGGGAATGACATGTCATCTTTTGGTGAGGTCAGGTGAAAGTACCGTGGGACCACAGATGGAGGGGAAACCGGAGCCAGCAGTAGGCATATGAGAAAGGCAGAGGAAACGAAGCATAGCGGTGGAGGAATCCCCAAGCTGAATGGCGACTGGATACCGGAAACTTTTTGTCGACCTGTGACAGCCGGTAGCACGAAATTACCGAAGAGGAAGACGCACAAAGCCCGAGACAGAGGGAGACCGAAAGCAAAGGCAGAAACCGGCCACCGTACCTCAACCGTACGCTTGGAAAATTTTACACGCATAGAGTATAGTAATAGATATTATGCTTGATATTGCACTTAGAGCACTTAAATTAATTGAGTATTTATTGAGAAAGATGGTTTTTCTAAGAATTTGCCAAAAGCAATAGTATGAAGTAACTATTTGAATACCTTACAAAATTATGTACCTCTCTCACAAGGAATTTTTTTCCAGTTAAATTTATCAATTTTTGACCATATATTTGAATGAATATAAGAGCAATGATATCATTGTATGAGATATTGTTATATTAAACTTAACGTGTAGTTTTTAATCATCAATTTTTTTAATATGCCATTATTGTCTGTAGTTATACATATTTACCGTCATATATTTACAGTCAAACATTTTTATTGGATACTGTGAAAAAAATTGCAAGTTAAAAGAGGGAGGGAGGGAGGGAGTATTAGAACATGCAATTGCCTCTTTATATAGAACAAGTTTCTCTACCAATTTCCAAAAAAATCTAGACAGATTCCATCATCATAATTAACAATGTCCATTTTGATTTTTGTATTGCTTTCCTTTTTGGTAATTCTTATGTTGCTCCTGCAACATAACAAGGGCACAGAATCCTCAAAACCTAATGTTCCACCAGGCCCTCCCAGGCTCCCTCTTCGAACTTTCAACCAAATACGGTCCATTACTGTCGTTGAAGCTCGGTTCCATTCCGGTGCTGGTTGTTTCTGCAAGATTGGATGAAGTACTGAAGAACAAGGATTCAGTATTTTGTAGTCGGCCGAAAAAGTATGCCCTGCAAATGTTTTCCTACAATGTTATGGATATCGCCATGGCACCATACAGTCAGGAGTGGAGAGAAATGAGAAAAATAAGTGTTGTTCATCTCCTGACTGCAAAAAGAATTCAGCAGTTTTGCCCAATTCTGAAGGATGAAATGTCCAGAATGATGCGAAAAGTCGCGAAAGATGCTCAACTAAGTAGCGTTACAAACTTGAGTGACACCTTGAAATCCTTCTCCCTGAACTTCATATGTAGAATTGCTTTTGGGAAAGGATCAAACGATGAAAGCCCAGACACAAAAATATTTGATAACCTGGTTTTCAATGAAGGTGCAGATTTATTGTCAGCATTTTTCTTCTCGGACTTTTTCCCTTCCATTGGCTGGATTGATAGACTCTCCGCGTTGCATTTTCGACTTGAGAGAATATTTGAAATCACCGATACATTTGTCCAAGATCTTATTCAGGAGCACCTTGATCCAAACAGGCCGGACTCCATGGACGATGACATTATTGACATCATGCTCAAACTTCAACAAAGCAGATCAACTTCCTTTGATATCACTATGGATCACATCAAAGCTATGGCCATGGTAATCCTCTTTTTTCACATTGATTTCATCAAAAAATTAGAAATGATGCAAGCATTACTTGCTGTTTCCATGTGCAGGATTTATTTTTCGCTGGAACAGACACGAATGCGACAGCTTTAACTCTGGCAATGGCGGCTCTGATGCGAAACCCCGCCGTCATGAAAAAGTTGCAGGAAGAGATCAGAGGAGAGATGGGGGATAAAGAAATGGTAGACCAAGATGATATCGAAAAGCTTCCTTATCTCAGAGCGACTTTCAAGGAAGTAATGAGGATGTACCCATCCACACCATTTTTGCTGCCCAGAGAATCACTACAGAAGTGTATCCTCGACGGGTACGAGATTGAACCGAAAACTCATGTTCTTGTCAGCACGTGGGCTATAGGAAGAGACCCAGAAGTGTGGCAATGTCCAGATGAGTTTCGGCCTGAAAGATTTATGAATTCGAGTATAGACATGAGAGGACACGACTTTGGTTTGATTCCCTTTGGATCAGGGCGAAGAAGTTGCCCGGGTTACTCTGTGGGGATTCTGATGCTGCATCTTGTCCTTGCCAATCTTATACGCTCATTCGATTGGAAACTACCTCCGGGAGGAAAGGTGGAAGACATCAACATTCTATCTTTCTACAAGAGGAAAGTCCCTCTGAAACTTGTTCCCGCTGATGTTACCAACTTATGAAAACTATGAGTCTAGCTATATACTATATACTAGATAATGCCTGTGTGCCGATGCATGAATTAATGAATGAAAATAATTAATATAGCATAATTTATATTTTTAATAATTAATGCAATTTTATTATATATATATAAGAATTGTACTCGATGCAGTAGAATAAATTTATATACTTATAATATTATTTAAATTTATTTTATAAAAATAAAAAATTAACTTAATTTTGTTGATGTATGATAATTAGTTACTATATATTTAAACGAATATAATATGTATGTATTTTATATTGAAAAAATTAACCGTTATAGAAATATTTTACGTTGTAAAAAGTATATTGATAAAAGTATGAAATATGTTGATACTGAAACAATAATTATTAAATTAAATTTATTAAATTATATGTATTTTAAAAGTGAATAAAAAATAATCGTAGCTATAAATAGAGTTATAGCATATAACATACAAAAAAATGCTAATTCTAATTTTAAAAATATCATTGTTAAATGCAAAATTTTAGTGTAAATTTTAAGTTATGTACAAGATATAAGTAAAATAAATGGATAATTTTTTTAAAAAAAATTATTTGAACAATACATTGAAAAAGGATAAATAGTTGTTAGCATTCAGTGTTAAAAATAATAATGACAATAATAATGATTTATTTTTATTAGAATTAAATCAACTCTCAACTTCAAGAATATTGATGAAATTTTGTTATAAATAAAATCTACTTTAAAATCATAATAATGTTTTAAGAATTAAATAATTCTAATATTGGAATAATCATTTTCCAAAATCATAACAATAAACCTGTAAACAAAATCATATCATTATATGCTAATTACGTGAACGGTTATTATTATTTTATTGAACATAAAATTAAATAATTTTCATAAAAATAATTAAAAGTTAAGATCCCAACTAAATTTTTTGAGGTATTGCAATACCATTGACTTAGAAATTCTTTATTCACTTTTAACTAAAATTATTATTTTTGTTTAAAATGTTATTAACCTTTAAATAATTCTGTTTTTTATTTGAAATGTTATTGGCATTTTAATGTTTAAAATGTTTAATATAGTGTAGCTACTTTTGATTGATTATCATCTAAATTATGGGTATATTTTTTTTTATAGAAAGTTTGGGAAAGATTGCTCTTGTATGAGAAAAGAAAACGTGCAATTTTATTGCTCAACTTTATATTTCAAATTTGACATTTCAAACGTGCAATAAAATATTTAGATGAGAAAAGCAACCTTTTCCAAAAAATAATGACTCTTACTAAATGAATTTAAAAATATTGCTTTTGTTTTATACTATGATTCTTAAAAGTTTGGGTTATTCAAATACTTTTCTTATCAATAATAAAATCTTGATTGAAGTAATTATTACTCCATTCACTTTTCAAGAAATACATTGGAAATATAATATTGTAACATTTTAAATATAACTTTTATTTAAATTAATATTTTGAAAGGCTGACGTGGCAAGTATTGGGGGTGCCATTTGTTAAAAGGATTGCTCTTTTAGTTATATTTATAGATAGATAGATAAGTTGGTGTACTCCCTTGTGCACGTATATTTGTACGACAATCATTTAAAAATATTTTTAACTATTAATATGTTTTAAAACTATTTGTTACAAAGAATTCTATGTTATCATATGCGATAATATGATTGTTCATATTTTTATTGAAATATGCAGTGAAACTTTAATAGATAATAGTGTCAAAAAAGAAAGAGTGCAAAAATAGTTGGGATAGAGGGAGCACTAGTTTGATCACAATTTTTTGAGAAAATATTAAAAACTAGGAACGCATGATTCAGAATGGTAAAATATTGGGAAAAATGTCTTTTCATAGGCATAAGTTATAAAAGAAAGACAAAGTTGAATTATAATTATAGAAAGGTATAAAGATTTTAGTTGCAATAATAAAAAAATTATTATGCAAAGTCCAGTAGGTATAAGTTTATGACCCGATTAATGCAACCAAATTTTTTATTTTGATTTATTCTAATTTGCAGTTTAGACCTTTGTCTTTTCATAACTTATGGAAAAATCATCTTTCAAGAGACGGACTCATTCAAAATCAAAAAAAAAATCTTGTCTTTTTAAGGTTATAGTATGTTATTTTCGTCCAACTACGTTAAAACACAAAGTTTTATTTTATTCTGACTTACTATTAGATGGGTCAATTTTAATTAATATAATTAATGAACTGATTTAATGTTTATTCTTATTTATTGCAATGAGATTCTTATAGTTTTGAAAAACTCTTAAAATGTATCACATTGTAATAAATAATTATATTGGACCCTAAAATTTATTGAAACAAAACTTTTCATAATTACTCTAACCGTTAGTCGGTATAATATGAGACTTTTTTTTGAAAGATTGTATAATGTGAGACTTTATCAAACTATAAAAATTGAATTTAAGTGAAGGAAAATTAATATAATTGATATGTTCTATCCTTAGTGGAGACTTAAAATCAGTTTACCAAATCTAACAACGTATCCCGTATAATTTGATTGAACGTTTCGAGAACCCATAACTAGTTTAGCATATCTCAACAGCTGAGTCAAAGTTCTCCCCGATTAAGTCACCTTCTTAGCGGAAAAATAAAATAAATTTTGATACTCCTTCCTTCCCATTTCAAGCTGCACATTTTCCATTAAAGTTTGTCACAGACAAAACTGCACACTTTCTATTTTAGAAAAATATAACCAATAAAAATACCCATTTACCCTTGGTATTTAAAAATAAGTTAAATTATCATTAAATTACCACTGGAACTCCACGCTCAAGCGGCGGTGCTCCTCCATGTCCAGTGATTTCAACTTCGAGATTCCTCATCAACTTCTCAAGAGATCCGCTAGCCTTGGTAACCCAGGTAGCCCGTCCGGATCCGACTTGAGTGACTCGAGTATCTCTGGAT
>JAULKJ010000009.1:5529246-5539485 GCA_032355405.1 Rubia balearica
TGAAATTTACATGGAAGATAAGGCTGAAATTTGGTTTAATAGTGAGAAATCAATTAGGAGGCTTCTTAATTGAAAGAATTTACTGAAATTGTAGTTAAGAGATTCTCATATGTGAATAACAAAGATGCTATTGAAGAATTTAAAAAGCTCTATCAAAAAGGTTTTGTGAAAAATTACTTAGAAGCTTCGAGTAGCTTAAAACTCGAGAGATTTGTAAGGATTTACAAATGTCACAATCTTATTTTGTGGCCAGCGTCATCATTGGACTGAAGAGGATCTTAACTCGATGATTAATCTTTTTAAGCCACATAATCTTTATGAAACAGTGGAAATATCAATGTTACAAGAGATTAATCTTGAGTTAATAATGAAGAAGAATAGAAATTCCTCTAATTAAAGTTTTGTAATGAACGGGAACAATACTGAGAAACTTGTGTGGAAAGCTGGTGCTGGAGGAAAATGTAATAGTGAGGTTTTAATAGTATTTCACAACCGGAGGCAGTATACAGGATGGAGCATCATGCATTTGACACCGGGATATTTTCTTGTTATTTATTTAGTTCCTTAGGATGCTTGGAGAGTATATTGAGAGTAGTTAATAATTTTTATTGAGTTCATCAAAAATAATAATGGAATTTTAGGAGGATTAAAATAAAACTAAAATTAATTTATGATTTTTTTAAAAAAAATCACAATTAATTAATTAAATCATAAGGATAAATAAAATAAAAAAAGTTAAAGAAACCAACGTGAAAACTTAACAAACTATGATGTAGTGTTGAAACAGAAAAGAATTTGAGTTTCCATAGCAGTGTATATACTTGAGTCAACCGAGAATAACTAGTTTAAGAATTCAAATTCAACAAACTGTGCTGATTTTTCGAGATATAATCTAACCATAATTCTTCATCCTTATATTCTAGCAGTTAGATCAGTCTAAAGTTCACTGGTAGAACCTCATTAGAACTTCTCTCCTAAGAAAGAACAAACTGTTAGATCAAAGAAGAAGGGAGGAACGTAGCAGGATTAGGAGAGGGCTGTTAGAGTAGGGTGAGAAAATTGTAGACGAAACACACCGTGAGATCATTCCCTGACCTTCCTTGTCAACTGTAAGTTACTCGTTCAGTGGCTGTTGTTTGTGTAACCATGTAGTTAGTCTCCGACTGTTTGCCAATTATCTAACTATTGAACAGTTTATGTGAATTGGCAAGTATGCTTCTATGTCCAATTGCCGATTCTCAGCGCAAGCATAGATTCATGTAACTAATGGTTACGTAACTAGTTTGGTTGGGATTCCTTACCTGTCTGCCATAGGAAGTTGGAAATAATTAGTCATGACAACTAAGAGGCTATTGATTCTTCTATCCCTGTGCTCCATCATTAAAAATAAGAGGTTATTGCGATGGTAGACACCTTAACATAACAGGTCTGAACTTCTGTTGGTGTGTCGGTAAAAGTCTGGAAAATATTTAGACATGAAATATTAAGGTTTCAATGGGTATCAATGATTTCGAAGGATGAAGGAGTTATTATATCAAGTTAAAAAGTTAAATTGAAACTTAGGAATTTGATGGGTTCCAGAGCTAATGCTTGTTCATGAATAAATGATCTATAGTTTGGCAGCATAAATCATGTACCTGTAGAGTTTTGTTTTTAATGTCTTAGATTTACTGAACCAAAATCGGAATGTTTATGAACATGAATGGAAGTATGTGTGCAGTGTGTGTTTATGAACATGGAGTTCAAACGTGTGCATGCAGTATGTTGTGTGCAATATGAGTTTGTGGTAAGGTGAATTAATTCTGTATTCATATAGAGTTGCATATGAATAATTTTCATATAACTCCGTAGCATATTAATGTTACAGAAATAGACACTCAGAATATATTAGTGTTTTCAGCTATAGATAATTAACACATAGTTATGGGAAATATATTTCCAGGTTGATCGAATAAAATTCGTAAGTTGCAAGAAAGGTGAGGGTTTCTATCTTTTCAAACTAAACTTTTTACAAAATAATTTTCAAAAGGAAGTGTTACGGGGAGAATTTATTTTATTTACTTATTTACTGTTTTAATCGATTCATCATTTATTTAATTGTATTTTTATTTATTTATTGTATTTACAAAACTTTAATTTGAACTTTAATCCTTTACAACTTATTGTATTTGATACTTTTATTTGCTTAAATACTTCTTATGAGAGTGCATAAATTTTTATTGACATAGGTGTTACTGTTACTGATTACTGACTATGGTTCACTATGTGATCATAGGTTGTTACTGTCACTGAATGCTGATACTATGGGTTTGCTTCATAAACCATGAGACAATTTATGTTTACTGTTTTCTATTAGTATTTTCTGCATTTTTTATAAAGTTAATGATTTTACATGAAACGTTTACTGACTACTGCAATTGATTAAATAATGTTTACTGAAAATTTGTTCATTGCATACCGTTATTTACATGACATTAAAGGTTTAAAACTTGGAACCCTCACCGGCGAAAAGCTCACCCAACAATTTTCTAAAATCTTTTAGACTAAGCGCTAGGTATGGAGTGAGCGTGACAAATAAAGTGTGACGGATGCCCGAAGCCAGTTCCCTTAGTTCTGTTTAGTCTATTTGAAGACTTCTATTTGATTATGGAATAATTTTATATTAAGATTCTGAATTTAGCTGCGATAGTTATTGATAAGTTTAAGAATTGTAATAAAAGCACTTGTATTTCTTGATGGGGGCACTACAATGTATGCTACAATTGCAATGAAAAATTTGGCCATGGGCATCAATGTAAGTATAGATAGGTTAACCAGATATCCCTTCGTACCGAGGGTGATGATCAGGATGCCATTGTATTTGTGGGAAAAAATGAAGAAGAGGTTAAACTGTTGGAAGAGCTGAAACCTAAGCAGTTTACTGTTAGGACCATTGGGGATGATACCAAAGACAACACTATCATGTTGGAGGGAAAGGGATCAAAGTTAGCTTACTGACGGTTTTATTGATCCTAAGATGGTCAGAAGAATTGGACTTCAATAGATACCTATTAGACCCTTTTCAGTAACCATAGCTGATGGAAGTAAAGTTTGGGGTTCCCCAATCTATCCAAAGGTATTATGGAATGTTCAGGCACATAAGTTTTTGTTTTATCTCTGAGTAATGGAACTGGGGGACTTGGACATTATACTTGGTATAGATTGGATGAAATTCTTCAGTCCAATCACTTTTGATTTCAATACACAAGATATGGCTCTCTGTGATAAGGGTGATTAGTGGTACTTAAAGGGGAACTGTGCAGATTCTAGTTTGAACTTTTTAAGGGGAAAACATGCTCACGAGGTCTACAAGGAAAAAAGAAATATTTTTATGGATGATGTCATAACAGGGAGGCAATAAGCGGAATCAGACCATAAGAGAAGACAAATCATTAAAAATCAGTTTAACCAGTATGAATCATATGGCCATTATGATCAGTATGAGGAATATGTTCAATCCAGTCAGTTTGATCATGGAAACAAAATAAAGGGAAGAGATAGAGAATGCAGGATGGCAAGTCAGGATAAGGATCGGCAAGCCCAAGAAGAACTTCATCCCGAGCTACAACAGGTTCTTTGTGAGTTCTCTGATATTTTTAAAATGCCTATTGAACTATCTCCTTTTCGAGATATTGATCATAAAACTCTTCTAAAACAAGATGTCCACCCTTTTTGGATTACACCTTACAGATATCCTCGTGCTCATAAAGATGAAATAGAAAGACAATTAGTTGAATTGTTGGAGAATAAAACCATTCAACCCAGTACAAGTCCTTACACTTCACCAGTTATGCTTGTGAAGAAAAAAAATGCAAACTGGAGATTGTGTATAGATTACAGGCGGTGAAATGATCAAAATATAAAATATTGATTCTCTATTCTTGTTATTGATAAACTCCTTTATGAGTTGTATGGCTCCAAATATTTTATAGAACTAGATCTTTGATCAGGGTACTGCCAAATTAGAGTATGCTCAAATAATGTGTATAAGATTGCTTTTCAAACACATCATGGCCACATTTTTAGTGATGTCATTTGGATTAACAAATGTACATGTTACATTCCAAAGTCTCATGAATCAAGTTTTCAAAAATTATCTCAGAAAGTTTGTTATGGTGTTTTTTGACGATATTTTAGCCTACTCCAAAAATTTGTATGAATATTTTGGCCAACTGAAGGAAGTTCTAACTGTCATGAGAAAGCACAAACTATTTGCTAAAATGTCTAAATGTATTTTTGCCAAGTCAAAATTGGAATACTTCAAAAATTAATTTCGGATCAAGGGGTAGAGATGGGTCAACAGAAGGTGGCTTGTATAGTGGATTGGATTGAACCTAAAAATGTTAAAGAGCTAAGGAGTTTCTTGGGATTGACTAGTTACTATAGGAGATTTGTTGAAGGATATGGGGTAATATGCAGGCCCTTACATGATCTTCCGAAGAAAGAAGGGTTTCATTGGACTGATAGAGCTACAATGATATTTGAAAAGCTTAAAACGACGATCACTACATCTCTTTTTCTTAAAATGCCAGAATTTAGTAAAAACTTTGTGATTGAGACTGATGCATGTGATGAGAATATGAGGGATGTACTAATACAAGAGGCAATGCCTATATATGTTCTTAGCAAAGCTTTCTAACCTAGAAATAAAGGGCTATCTACTTATGAGAAGGAGCTTTTAGCATTAGCAATGGTCGTGAACAGGTGGAAACATTACCTAGTTGGCAACCATTTCATTATCAAGACTGATCACTAAAGTCTTAAGTATTTGATTAAAAAAAATTGACAAATGCACTGTAGCATAAATGGGTTACCAAACTTCCTGGTTTAAGTTTTGAGATACACTATAAGAAGGGCACGGAGAACATAGTTGCATATGCATTTTCAAGGAAGCCACAAAACAACTCTGATAATGATTTGGAAAGACACACAATGGAGATGAAAACTGATTAAGGGAATACATATTTGGCTCCGAGCATTGAAAAGGATGGTACAGAATTGTTAAAAGATGAGCAGACATGGAAGATGTTACATCATGAATTTCAAACATACATTAGAGATAAAGCTAATGTTGTTGAAGTCGCAGATCAGAAACATTCTAAGATCATACAAGTGGAATTTTATAATGATAAAGAGGACATACACTGCCATGTCCTCAGCTATTCTTCTGTAGTGCCCAAGTGGATCGAGAAATTAGAGCAAAGTTATGGAGGGAGTGAGACATCTCAAAATCTTATTACTGCTATTATTCATATTCAATTTACCAAGCAACATCAAAGTTGGTTCAGTGAAGAACTGTTCCAGTGCAGCTAGCTCAGCAGAAGTCCCATAACTGCATCCTAACCGAATCGATTATTATTGTTTTAGCTCCATGATTAGTACAAGGCTCCCTAACTATAAATATGACGTATCGATTGACGTTTTGGCTAGAAATCAGATCACGAAATTGTTCTTCTCATCTCAAACTTTCAACTGCTTTCTCATTGAGTTCCTTTCTTTACTAAATATTACTATTTTGCCTTTTTCTGCACTTTAAGTGTGTGACAGAAACCCATCTCAATAATTATTTACAATTCTTACCACCCTTTTTACATATCTCGGTAACTACTTCTTTTCATTTTTCTTTTTTATCCATTATTTTCTCTGGTTTAGAAATTTATATTTTATATTTTTATTAGAATTAATATTTTTAAGCTAACAGATCATATTTCTAATGTATTAGTTTAATGTTTTAAAAATAATTTTTTTTGACTTACATTTTTTTGAGATCATTTATTTAAGCTAATAGATCATAATTAAAGTTTTAGTTCAACGTTATAAAAAAGCTATTAGTATTTGAAAAACTTATGTTTATTAATTTTTTAAAGAAAAATTATGTTTCAAAGATATTATATATATATATATATTTTTTTTTAAAAAAATAAATAAAAATAAAATCGTCAGTGACAGGGATGTTCGGAAATTTAATCATTTATATTAATATGAAGGATCTGAAAGCCTTACACAACTTGATACGTGATAGTCCCAACTACATAAAAGTAGTCAACATAAAGTTTTTAAAAAAGGTGGGTCGTACGATGAAGTGATCTTCCTCTAATGTGAAACTGTTCAACAATCTCAATATAAATCTACCTCACCGAATACCGCTTCCAGCCAGCGTCCCAACTCAAAACAGTCACAATAACAAGCAGTAGACTTGACATTTTTTTCATCACAAATTGCATTTTTGCTCCAAAAATTCTTGCTCCATATGGGTGATGGAGCGGGTATAGGTATGAAAATTTTAATGTTGTACCCGTCTTAGACATTTTCAGTTTAACTCCACCATTTTATTTTCTTCTGATGAGTTTTTTTTAACACCAACCATTACCTAAACATCAAATTAATTAAAAAACAAGAAAAACCCTAGAATCGAACGAACTTGTATGAACGAAACACACAAACTAATATCGAATTGAGAACACCACCTAAATGCTGAGAAGATGTCGATTTGCAGCAGAACCGCTAACGAGTAATGGAAACAAAGAAGGTTATCGAAAAGGAAACAATGACAAAACGGAAAGCAAAATACGTGCATCAAATGGTGGTGGCGGAAATGCGGTAGAGAAATGGCGGTGGCTAAACGACGGAGAAATACAAAAGGGGCGGAGGTCACAAGAAAGGTAGCGAAGGTTGCGAGGAAGCGGGATTTTCCAAAAAATGAAAAATTATTATTTATTTGAAGTTCTAAATTTTAGTTGATTACAAAATAAATCCATTTTGCAATCAAGTCCCTAAGCTATAAAATCCTTTAAAAATATCACATTCTCCTTAGACGTTCTCTTTATTTATTGCAACGAAATTTTTATAATTTTAAAAATATTTAAAAATATAAATAATTACTCCCTCCGTCCCATAATTATTGGTCTATTTATTTTTTTTACGGTTTTCAATGATCGTGTTTGACCGTCAATATCTCTAACTACATACAAAAATTCCGTTTTTAATGATTGGTTTAGAATCAACAGATGTCCCCTTATTTAACCCTTAAAAATATAAATAATTATAATTTATCATTAAAAGTTATAAAAATGAGTTTTTTTCAGATGTCCCTTTAATTGACCCTACGCTCCACTCGGGTCGTTCGCATTGTTACTGCCCAGCCCGCACTCGCTTCCTGTTCTTGTTCTTCCAACTCTTCACCCTACAAACGCCACGAACCATATTTCCTACACATCTTGGTTGTCACTGCGTTAATCTCTCCTTCTTCAAACTGAAATCCCTCGCTCCACTGGTAAGCTCTTTTTCTCTCCCAATTCATCGTGCTTATACTGCTTTGCTCCTCTCGTTTATGTTTTTGGTTTTAAAATTTTAAGAAACCCTTTTGTTTTTGGGTTTGATTTTCCGTTTCGAATGCTTTTGGTAGCCTCAATATATCTATCTGATTCCAACTGCAGCATTTCATGTTTATTTTCCCGGCCTTTATTTCTTCAGCTGTTCAATGATCCCCTATTAGCTGGTGAACACGATTTTGACCTTAGAGGGTCGTGTTTCACTTGGCCTGTCTCATAGCTTGGCTCTGGGTTTTAGGGGTTTAGAGTTCGATTGGTGTTATACTAAAAATTCGATCAGTGCTTTTCAATTGGTACTGTATGTACAAATTTGATCTGACATTGTGGATTTTGGAATAGGTTCTGGTATGGGTTGCGGTATATGTAATTTTGTTGACCTTTTGTTCTGGTCAGGAATTGTAGCATTCTCCTGGGGTTAAAAATGAGTGCGAGGAGGAAAACCCCGCTGCAAAAACACAGAGAAGCAGAAGAAGCAAGGAAAAAGGTACAGGTTTTGGTTTTCCCATAGTAGTTTATTTTTGTTTTTTTTGGGGGGGGGGGGGGGGTGGTGGGGGTTGGTGTGTAATTGTTTTAGTGTTACTAAAAATTAGGTTTTGTTATTTATTGAATATCACAGAGACAAGAAGATGAAGCTGCTCAGTTATATCAGTTATTTGTGGAATCATTTGAAGCGGATACTACGCCGGGTTCTAAGGCATTCGTTAGAGGAGGATTGATCAATCCTAATGATAAACTGAAGTCTGATTCTGAAGGTCCGTAGAAAGCAATATCTCCGATGTTGCTTTCAGCAATTTCGTTGTTTATATATAACAAATTCTTTTACTTGCTATGCATACATGAATGCTTTCGATTTTATATGGATGCATTAATAAAAATATGGGCCTTTCTATTCATTCACGGATGGCAGGTGGAAATTCCAAAGATGAGGGTTCTGGTATAAAGAAGGGAAGTAGGTAAACAAATGCTTTTGATCTGCTATATTGCAATGCTCTTTGATAAGGCATGCTGGATGCAAAATTATTTCGTAAAGATATTTTCAGATATATATTGCTTTAGCATCTAAAAAATAAATAATTTGAAGGGCATATCTCTTCATTTTGGTTTGCAATAGGCCGTTAGCAAGGTTCTAGTTTTTTCTTTTATGTTAGCTTGTTAGTTGCATGCTTAACTTCAACCTAGTTTTAGAGTTTTGAATGATAATGGAAGTTTTGTAGACTGTATAAGTGATATATGAGCTCCTCTGACTTAAGTACTTTCATTCACGAATGGCTACTTTAACTTCTTAATTTTTGTCTGGGGCAGTTCTTATGAGGCTGTTGCATACGATCATTACTTTACTTAAAAAAGTATGAAACTATACTGAAAACATGAATCAGTTCCAACTTGCAAATTGGTTTGAAACTCTGTTGAAACAAATACCTTACTTTCTTTCAAATCTAGAGAACCAGGCTGCAAAGTTGTGAGTCTTGTGGCACTGACAAATACCGGTGTTTGCATGTTTTCTTGACCAACTCTAACCTCAGTACAAAAAACCGACCAAGTTCTAACTCTGACCAACTTGCATATTTGTTTAGATTCATCTTATTAAGATGATCTTGGCTCTCAAATAAATCATTTCAGCCTGCTAGATCCTTTTGGCTCATCATATTGTAATTGTTTTTGTCAACTTGAAGTCCATATGATGACTTTAAGTTGTCAGTAATCCCCTCTAGACAGCATTCACTCATCAGCTAATGTTTGGAAGCAATCTATTTGTTCAGTGCCGCCTGGTAGTTTATTATGCTGACTGAAACATAAGCTTTTAAGTTTGATTATATCATGTGTACTCTTTTTGTTACAATTGCTTGAGAAATGGTTATTCGTAGCTTGGTGTCGGACTCTGCTTTTATCTTTCTGCAGGTATGTACCATCTTTCATCCCACCTCCTCTGGCAACCAAGAGTAGAGAACCTGAGAAGAAGGTTTGTGCTAGTGCTACCGAATCACTCATGAAGAGTTTTGCGATCGACCAGTTTGCTCTTTTGTATGTGGTTCATATAAATTGTTAACATTGCAGAGGGAGGAGAAGCCAAAGGAAAAGGAGAAGGAAAAGGGGAAGTCAAGGAACATTGATAATTTTATGGAGGAACTGAAGCATGAACAGGAAATGAGAGAAAAGCGTAACCAAGAGCGTGAACAGTGGCGAGATACGCGCCATGGTGACAATTCTGCTGTAAGTGATTTTCTAGTTGCTAATTTCTGAATTAAAATATTATGGTTATATGATTCACATTTAACATTGTGCAAAACCAGGTGAAGTTTCTCATCGGTAATTCTTTAATTTCTACTTTTTGTTCAAAATTATTCATCATATCGTGATTGACTGTTTTGAGGAATTTGATTTCTTTAATAACTGTAGTGTCTAAAGCTCCAATTCTATTTCTTTATACCTCCCTGGGATTGTTCTGTTGTCTCTCTCACGATTATTTTTCATGCCTACAGTCCAGTGCTTCAGTTGCGTCTCCCCACCCCCTCCCCTCCCTACTTTTTCATTCATTCTTTCTTTCTTTTTCTTTTGGGTTAAAAACCGAAGGCGGGTGTATTGTCAGTTTGTTGGAAATGAAGTCAGCAAAGAATATGTTTGGATAGATCATCAAATTTTCTCTCTATGGAAATGATGATCTCTCTTTAATCTTCTGATACCTGAATGCTGTTTCTGGTTTGTCTGGTATGGATTAAGAAATAAGAGAATATTCTTTATTACAAGTTACTGTTTTGTCTAATGATGAGAATGCTCAAGTTTTAATCAAGGTTATTTATCGAAGAAAGTGTGGACTCGGTTATGCAGAAAATTAGTATTCACAAGTTCATTGAATGTAATTATTCACAAA
>JAULKJ010000009.1:5541777-5554422 GCA_032355405.1 Rubia balearica
TCAAAGGTAATCTAAACTCATAGGTAGATTCAAATTGAATACATGCATGAGATCTTGAATATGGTTATTGATATTCCACTAAATTAGATTTAATCAATTCCCAACAAAATATTTATGGGATAACAATATAGGTTTAAAGAATAAATTAATTTGAGTTAGTAATTAGAAGTTTAATTATTGGGTTTGTGATCATGGTCCAAAGTTTAATGAATTGATTTTTGTGATTGAAATTAATTAATGTGTTATAAAATCTCTTACCGGTTATCCAGTTAGACGGATTACCAAATAATAATACCAATAAAAAAATTGATTAACCAACAGACCGGATAACAATAACTAATATTAACCAATTAATCGATTAACCGAATTAAATAACGATTCGATTTTGATTGGTTATTAATTTTTCAATTTTTTTTGAACGGCCTTACCTGTAGACATTGTCCACTTATGGTCTATTTGTAATTGTTTGGTTTTCCTAGGAATTAAATTTTGGTACTCCATACGCCCCATATAGGGCTCACATTATCTTTTTCACAGTTATCAAGAAATATGTTTTATTGTTAATATGTTTAATTACATATAATAATGGTAAATAAAAAATTGATATTTAGAAATTATTGTTACAATGAATCCAACAATATCACATTTCAACAAAAAAGGACAGGACACTTATGTAAGGATGCTTTTAAAAGAAGTATCCTAACAAATATATATTATGACGCTATAGGACACTTATAAAATTAAATGTCCTAATATTGTCTGACACATATTAAAAATATTAAAATATATATAATTTGGGCATTACAAAGTGATCCAATATCAAAACTAATAGGACATTTATAAGTGTGCTAACAGATGTATGTTAAGACGCTAGTAAATTAAACGTCTCAATACATATGTAATCAGTACATTAACATGACGCATAAAACACATGTATGTTAAGACGCTAGTAAATTAAACGTCTCAATACATATGTAATTAGTACATTAACATGACGCATAAAACACAACCATACATCTTGTCTATAGAGTCGCTTAATACAGCAACCCAAGATCTATAGGGACTCGCGATAAGGGGATGTTTTTAAAGCGTCATATGAATGGAAGTGTCCCAATACAGACTTATTGAGACATTTTTAGCTCCCTAATAAGGCTTTTGTGTTGTAGTGTTGATATGCACTTGGAAGAATTTGTTATCCAATGCATTTAGCACATTTACTAGTATATTTTGTATGGTTGATTACTATGTTTTATTGGGTTTATATCACAAGGGGTTTAGATAGTTTTTGTTGGTTTTCTTGTCTGAATTCTTAGTTTTGTCGATTTATTTAGACCTAATGAATGCTATGTCCTTACGAGCATCTAGATCCTATTTATGAGCTTCATTGTAGATCGCTTGTAAGCACTTTGGATTAGAAGGTCATTCGCAAGGATGGTTGTAGTTATTAGAATGTCATTCGCAAGGATGGTAGTAGATATTAGAAGGTCATTCGTAAGGATAGTAGTAGAACAAAGTATTGGCACATACCGTAGTATATGTTTCATGTAATGGCGCTAGGCTTGATTATTCCTTCAAGAGTGTCCAGTAGGGTAATAGGGGGAATGCAAGTCCTCAGCAACATGGGTGTATGCATGTAGGCCGTGTGCACTGTTCTGATGGCCGTACGCTAGCCGACTAGAAAATGGTATCTTGATAGGTTAGGGGATGATAGTTTGTAGCAACTAGGGTTGTAGTAGAGTGACCATCGCCGTTTCAAACCTAGATTCAGTATGAGATGCCAATCCCTTTGCCTCTATAGGCCAAAAGAGAAGTATTCATAAAGGAGTCCCGTGATGTAATCCCTTATGGGAAAAAGAAGCGCATAACGGCTGGGCCGCTTGACACACTTTCCTATTTACGGAGGTGGTGTCGATAGAGTAAGATGTGGGCACATTTGTGTGATAGACAAAGGTAAGTGTTGACTATCGACCACACTATGTGACATAGACATTGGGATAGGTTTACATGTCTTGTATTTGATAGAATCTAGGATCAAAGTGTTCTACCGATCATGTAACGCAAATGTCCCCATGGTTAGCTTAATATAGTTTACTCTCTTGTTCTTTCATGTTCAGTAGTTGATAGATAAGCCTCCTCTCTCCCCCAAACCTTGTTTGCAACATTGACTATTCCCGACACGCAGTCAGGTTGATGATCTGATTGCGAGTTTTGCATAGTTAACTTTTAGGGATATATACAAATATAACCCCATATATTTCAGTAAGTGCAAATATAACCCTGAAATAATTTTTAGTGCAAAAATAACCCTAACTACTTTACATAAGTACAAATATAACCCTAAAGACTATATTTCAGGATTGATTAGCCATTTTCGACCATTGACCGACTAAAAATTATCAAAATGCCTTTTTTCAGCCTAGTACAAAATTTTAAAAGACAGAAATGCCATTTGCTTGCTAGTGTTCGGCCACCACTGCTCTAGCCAAACCAACGGCGCCACCCCAGCCTCTATTTGACCCAGAGGCGCTACCGCACCTCAACATTTTCCCAATAGCGCCACCCCACCCTAGAAACTACGACGAACAGACTGTATTTGAAATGTGCCACCAACATTTGAAACCCGACCACCATTTGAAACCCATCACCCCACATATGAAACCCATCACCCGTATTTGACTTCCAAGAAGAGAAGCAGAAAATGGACGAAGAAGAGGATGTAGAAGATGACTAGATCTTATACAAGCTCGTTAGAGAAGACGACCGCATCTGACCCAGCGGAAGAAGAAGAGCAACGTAGAAGGAAAAATTGAGAGAAAAAGAATCACGTTCTTTTTTCTCACCTTCCCTGGGTCAAGTCTCTCATTCGTGCGATTTTATTAAACGAGAAGTATTCCATCCTTACGTAGCTACTAAACTCAAATTGATAACCCAATGCAGCTTTTCACCTTCTTCTATGAGCAGTGTTCCATCCCATACAAATCTACAGAGCCAACAAAGAAAATGAGAGAAGTGGCGGAGAAGGAAAAAGAAAGAAAAGGAGAAAGGAAATTAGAATTTTGGGGCATTATAGACATCTCTTTTTTAGTTGGGTAAAATAGTATTTTTAATAAATTCTGGCCTAAAACTGTCAGAATGGGTAAAATTGAAATTACATCAACTATCTAGGGTTATATTTGCACTTTCAATTATCAAAAGTTAATGTTTGCACTTATGTGAATTAGGTAGGGTTATACATGCACTTTTATCTAACTTTTAAATTTCTAGCATCTCTGTACATGACCCCGAACTTGCCACTTGCTAACCTTTTGCAGTTTAGTAGTGAGTACAGGAGCAACAATACAAATCTTTTATCTTTGTGAAGCATCCCGCAGGTTAATTCTATCTCCCAAAAAGTTAGTATTTATTAACGAGGTGCAGATCAAGTGTCACATATGTTAATCACTACAGCAAAAGGGGTACATAAACACCGATATTTTTCCACATAGGCACCAAAATTTTGACCCCTTATATTACTGGTGTCTAAGTAGGGTGGTGCTAGAACATAGTTATAAAGGCACCGATAGTGTATTCCAGCACCAGTATACATTACCGGTGCTACAAATATACTTTCTAACACCCCCCTACTTAGGCACCGATATCTCAAGGGTCAAAATACTAGTGCCTATACTCGTTTGCACCGGTGCTAGTATATAGGTGATAAATAAAACAAATGAGCACAGTTTTACATGTTCTCATTTTTATTAAAAAATAATTAGAAATCAAAATATTTATTAAAACACAAAAGATGCACTAAAATATAAAACAAATCGTTTACTAAATTCACTAAATATTCAACACTATAATCAACTAAAATAGGTAAAACTAACTCTTATCAATCTACACTAATATATTTTTTTTAAAAAGCGCTTCTAACAAAGGTAGCTAAATTTTGGCTATTGCTATTTCTTGAGATAGTGCTATTTCTTGATCTTTAAACACAAAGTTTTGATATGCCTCTCTAGCAATCATATTATGCTCTTTAACTCTGTATTATCAATTGAGTATATATAAGCATAAAATCAATTAAAAATACAACGGCCCGCCATTTTGAACATTGAAGGAAAGAAGTAAGATTCACACAAACCTTTGTGTTTACCTCATCACCCCTCCCTCGAATAGATCTGGATTAGTGTGTGGAACTCCGGGGTCGCCTCTATATGAGTTCCCTAGAACTCATCCTCATCCCAGTACTTGATGGAGCTGGAGGGTTTCTTGAGATCATGGGTCGGGGTTGGGGTGGGGGGGTTACGAAACGGCATCGTATTGAGGAGAGTTGTGGTGGATGAAAGGAGTAGAGCGGTGGGAGAGATCGGAAGGGTCGGTGAGGGTGATGGGGGGCGAGGAAGGGGGAGAGGATGGGAAGACGGAGTAGAGCTGGGTAGCGACGCCGACGAAAAGAGGGAGGTGGTGGGGTGTTGACTTTAGTTATGCTACAGACGATCCACTGAGATACACAATAAGTTTTAGGAACTTATGGTAAGTTTCCAATTTAAACTTGCGGAGTTTTTAGGATGTGATTACTTAAGTGGATGGAAAACTAGATTGCACTTATTTGAATAATACAAGTGCGGAGAGTCGCGGGCAATATTGGCTGCATTTTTATTAGCATTAATTTATAAGTTCTCTAATATTTTGACTTGTCTTCTAGGTTCTTACTCCAAATGTGCCTGATATTACTGTTATTCCACCGGAGGATGATCATCTACGTCATGTGATTGATACTATGGCCCTTTATGTTCTTGATGGAGGTTGTGGGTTTGAGCAAGCTATAATGGAGCGTGGTCGTGGAAATCCCTTATTTGCTTTCTTGTTTGAACTTGGGTCAAAGGAGCACACATACTACGTTTGGAGGCTGTATTCTTTTGCCCAGGTGAAGCCTTAAGAAAATACTCTGATCTTAGTTTTGAGCCTCACATTTCTCTCTGACTTATGGTGCCTCTTTTAGCTGTTTATTCATCCATTAACCTAGATTTCTCTGCTATAAATACTCCTGTCATCTTCCTTCTAGTATAAGTGTCCTGTTATAAGTTCACCAACTCAAGAATAGATATAATGGAAGATAATTTCCTCGTCTGTTGAAGGTTTTTCATGATGGCTATTGGTACCACTCACTTTTCGATTTCAGTTTTTTATTTTAGCAGTAAGGTGTGCTGGTATACAACATTTGTGTATGTGATTAGAAGATATTATAATGTTAAAAATCCCAAATTCCTGCCCTATTATTGAATTTCATCCAAAATAGGTCTAGCAGCTGGCCTGGAAATATATTTCCTGGATGTAAATAGGCCGTTGGTTGGTGAATTGTTGTTCTCTCATGAGATTATGCGTTCAATCTCAATATAAACTAGTTTATGGTTGCCAGGGTAAATGTTGTCAAGGATAAGTTAGGGTGTAATTACCTCTAAAAGCTTTTCCATCTTCTTGTGTTGCCTTTGCCTTAGCCTTAAATGCTTAGGAAACTATGAAAGCAGTTACAACTCTTCATAGACATCTGTGCCACTTCTTTCAAGGAACAGCTACTGTTAAGCTATTATCCTAATATGTGCTCTCAGCTGCATGGATCGCCACACTGTGATGCTGTCTTATTAATGACAATAATTATCAGCATTTAATAGAAATACATTTGTTCAGAACTGTAATGCTTCCAATCCTCCTCAACTGGAAATATAGTAGAGCATAACTATAATGTTTTGGTTCACCTTCTCTGTAAGTGTAGTACAGTAAGGAGTCTACTTGTAAGAGATTAGGGTAAATGGGAATACGATAATTAGGTTGGTGGTTGGGATGACAATTGCTAGTGCGCAGATTGTAGTTAACTTAGAAGTCAAGATGGTAAAGCTTGAGTCTCGTTAGGATCAAGGTGTGCCAGTGGCAGAGTTGGTAATAACAGTTGTGCTTTCACAGATTTGGTATTTTGGTAGTAATGCTTTATGAGGACTCAAAGCTCTTGTTTAACAAATATGTTGGGGCGAAGCAATAATACAGATGTATATTTTTGAACAATTAATGGAAGCCTATGAAATATTTAGAACTGACTTATTATCCGTGTGCCTGCACATAGGTGGTTTGGAGTCTTTTAGCTTATATGGTATTATACTATTATGTCCAACCTGTACTTTTGGTGTTAATCTTGTAAATTGTAACCGTGAATCCATGCGAGCCTTACTAATTTACTGCCATTAAAGTACAAAGTTTTGCATTGATTGAGGTTTCAATGAGGGCAAGAAATCAGTTGGCTAGAAATTGACTTCAGCATGTCATTCCTTTCCTGTTTCTGTTATGTATTCCAGAAGTGACAGATGACGTCTTTCTTGTCTTACAGGGGGATACTCTTCAGCGGTGGCGAACAGAGCCTTTCATCATGATAACTGGTAGTGGGAGGTACTGGATTCTGCTTTAATCTGATTTATTACCATGGCTGGAATAATTATGTCTGGGTTTTCTTCGAAAATGATTTCCTTTGCAACTGAAATTGGTGGTTCATTTACATTTGCAACTGCAATTGGGTATTGGGGAAATTTTGCAATTTCAACTGTTTTTATCAGATTTCTTTTGGCCTAAAGGTTGTGGTGTAGCTTGCAGAATTTAATTGAATGAATTGATTACCATCTACTGTATCACTGAGCATTAATTTTAAGGTCCACTGATATTTTCTGGGTTGTAACTTACCTACTCATGTGTACAGGTGGATACCACCTCCTCTCCCAACTCCTAAAGGCCCAGAGAGTGAAAAGGAAGCTGGGAGCACATATGCTGCGGGAAAAAGCAGGGTACTAATTTTCAATTTTCCTTTTCATTTTAACGCTGAAACTCTATATATGACTGAAATTACATAGCAAAAGAGTCAATTTTGTGCTCAATTGTTGCTCTCCACGGGTTTGGCCAGCGAGTTGAGTTGGAAAGGACCCTGACTGATGCACAGAGAGATGAATTTGAGGACATGTTACGCGCATTGACTTTGGAAAGGAGTCAAATAAAGGAAGCAATGGGTTTTTCCTTGGACAATGCTGATGCTGCGGGGGAGGTAACAGCTTCTACTTACTGTGAAACATCAATTATTCACCCAAAATGTCGAATCTTTTTGGAAAGCTAAACTAGCAGTAGAACAGTGTGATTGTTTCTCCATAGTCCCACCCCAGCATTTAATAATTTGCATAGTCATCACACGTTCGCTTATTTGTTGAAATATTGGATTATGAAATGGCTGAAATACATAATTTGCTCTTGACTAAAGGTTCTTTTAGCATTAGTTCCCGTAGCCATTTGAGTACTATTGAAAGTTTTACGGTACTAATATGGATTAGCGATCAACAGGTTGTTGAAGTTTTAACAGAGTCTCTTACTCTTAAAGAAACACCCATACCAACAAAAGTTGCTAGACTTATGCTTGTCTCAGATGTTCTTCACAATAGCAGTGCTCCTGTAAAGAATGCATCTGCTTATCGGACTAAATTTGAAGCAACACTTCCAGATATAATGGAAAGCTTCAATGACTTGTATTGTAGTATAACTGGCAGAATTACGGCTGAGGCCCTTAAGGTAAGCAATGAATGACAAATATACTGGTTTTTAGCATGCTTTAATTGATGATTTATTTAGTTGATTCGCTCTTGTCAATCATTCAGGAACGTGTGCTCAAAGTGCTTCAAGTATGGGCGGATTGGTTTTTGTTCTCAGATGCATATGTCAATGGACTTCGAGCAACTTTCCTTCGATCTGGAACTTCTGGTGTGGTTTCTTTTCATTCTATATGTGGAGATGCTCCTGAGTTGGAACAGAATACTGGTTTGGATGATCGGGGACAAGGTGATAAGATTGATCAAGATGCTGCATTAGCAATTGGGAAAGGAGCTGCAATGAGGGAGCTCCTAAACCTTCCACTTACTGAGCTGGAACGGCGGTGTAGACACAATGGATTGTCTCTTGTAGGAGGCAGAGAAATGATGGTTGCGAGACTACTTTATCTGGAAGAGGCAGAGAAACAGCGAGTCTATGAAGTGGATCAAATGAAGTTTGCACAAACTCAGTCAAATTCAGCTCGATATACTAGTAGCAAGAAAGGGGCATCCAGTGATACAGATCCCAAAGGAATATCTGGATGGAACAGCTATGAAGATGGTATGCCGCTAAAGGGAAAAGGTTCTGTGGCTTCACTCCAAACTAATACTGTGCAAGATGATCCAGGTTCTCACAGTAAAGAAGCAGAAACTAATATCATCTTGCCGGCCTCAAAGTGGGCTAGGGAGGACAATGACAGTGATGATGAGCAAAACAGAAGTGCTGGTAATCTCGGTTTAACCTATTCCTCTTCTGGAAGTGAGAATGCTGCGGATACCTATAAAAGGAATTATGAATCGGCCTTTTCATCTGCAGCAAGCAACTCATCACATCCAGATACTGGTTTAAATGAAGAACAGAGGTACTAAATTGTGTTTCAATTGTATAATAATGGTGATGCTTTCCTATTATCCAAATGATTTTTCCATGATTTTTAAAAATTGGATTTGACTTATAGTTTTCTTGTGAACTTTGAGAATATATGAACAGTAGGATAAGCGCTGTTTGTGCGCTATATGCAGTTCCATCACATCCTCCAGTCCCCTATGCCCAATTCAAATTCTTTGGACATCTATCTGGGTGTTGCAAGATCCCAATTATATTATTATGATTATTTTCATTGCTGTTATGTATGGTCTGAGAGAGGGGGACGGCATGCTTTTTGCGATTACTGAGGCTCAATTAGTGTGGAGCAAACTGTGGCTAACTCAAAGGGTAGAAGTCCCCAATTTAGCTCGTCAAACTTTTTTACTTTCTTTCACCTTTCTTCTACAAGCATAGACTTTGTTCAGGTATGACCAAAATGGAAAAAGAAGAAGAAAACCTACTTAGGCTTATGCACTAAGCTTGGTATGGGCTGTATACTTTAAAATCATGTCTTCATGGTTCTCAGATGAAGGAAGGGTGGAGATAAGGGTTGATGAAGTGATTGGTTGCTCCATTTTGAATGGATCAACATGCCATATAGTATATTAAAAATCTACCCACTTAAAAAAATTGTGAAAGCAGACTTGGAGGAATGTAGTGGAATTTATACCTGCCAAACCTGGTCCATGTCTCCTAATTTGCTCAACCCCTTTAATTTGGTTCATTTGAATCCAATTGCAGTTTGTTAGCGAATGGTTGGGTGGTGATAAGCAAAGTGTAGTTGGTAATAGATTAGTTAGGTAAGATAATATTCTCCTTATATTTGATAATCAGATATGTAAATCAGATGAAATATAACTCTTTTTGTCTTTAATTTTCTGTTAATATCCTAGCTCCCTTTCCTATTATCTTGTACTCCCTCTGTTCCATTTGTAAGCATATTTTAGTTCAACAAATGGGACTCTGTTTATGGGAGTATGGCATAAATTATTAATAATCATGCTCATTAGGATTTGCTTCCTGATCGGTCTGGGTATATGTTAGTCTTAATTGTACAGAATGCGTATTTGTAATTGAGAGTTGAGACAAGCACACACTAGTTTTCCCATGTCATTAGCCGTTTGTTAGCAGATCTTGACACAGTGCTTTGAAATGATAAATGCAGACAGAAATTGAGGCGTCTTGAGGTTGCATTAATTGAGTATCGTGAATCTTTGGAGGAGCATGGTACAAGAAGTCCAGAAGAAATTGATAGAAAAGTTGAAATTCACAGAAGACGATTGCAATCGGAGTATGGATTGTTGAATATCAGTGAAAATACTTCTGGGAAAAGTAAGTTGCTATGACCACGAATCTTACCTCTTAGAAAATGATTGAAATGTTGTGATTACAATTCTTGCCTATTGCATCAAGAGGCTTTAGCGTAGATAATGTTGTCAACCTTAACAGCCAAGAAAGATTTCCTTTGTGTTGAAAGAGATACATTGAGCATTCTTACATACTAACTTTATTTCCTAAGGTAGTGTCTTCTCTCCTAGACTCATCCACTTAAAGTTATTTATAGATTCCTGCAAATTAACAAATACCTTGCAGAGATTTTCTCCTTGGACATAAAACTCTCATACTATTGATTTGTTGGCCTCTTCGAAGATATATTATGTTTTGCCGGCTCTGATATTTTTCTGTTACCACATATCACGACTTGTAGAGAGGTCTTCTTTGGAGAGAAGAGAAAGAAGAGAAGATATCCATGAACCTTCAAAGAAGCGGCACCGAAGCAGAAGTCGAAGTGACAGCCCACAAAGAAAGTCTTCCAGCAATGACAGGAATAGAGAAAGTGATCTGAATAGAGATCGAGAAAGGCGCAGAGAAAGGGATTCTAGAACACGTGATTCAGAAAGTGAAAAGGTAAGGGATCGTAAAAAAAGTGGAAGTAGGGAGAGAGACGACCATGACAGAGATAGAGGCAGGGAAAGAAGAAGGGTGAAATGAGGTTGCTAACTGACCATGAATTAATGTGCTAGTAATGAAAACATCGGATCCAACATGCTAGGACCTGGCTTTGTCTAGGATGGGGGTGGTTCTGTAATGTGACTTCTTGTTTAGACTTGAGTGTTGGATGCTGGGTTTTGTACTCAAGGAGGGAAACTCATCTTCCAGTTTTCAGGTAAGGGATCTGTTTGTATAATTACAGTTAGGCATTAAGCACTTTGTAATAAGCGATTTTTCAATAAATATATTATAGATCGATTTCAATGTTATTTTGAATGTGATTTTTGGCTGTAGTCTGGTGAACTTGAAATGATTATGTTTCCCTTTTTTCAAAGCTAAAAGCATGGGAAGAGAGAAGTATGGAAAGGAAATCTTACTCCGCAGTAAATGGTGCTACATCGGATCAATTGGATGAGTACTTGTTATTGCCTCCTTACAACCTTGTAATTTAACCACGTAGCATCCCGTGCCATTATGAACCTGTCCTCTTCATGTGTACTCGCGTATCTCGGTGTGGAGGGAAAATAGTTTTAACCAAGGCCACCCTCCAATATCCCTGATTGTCAATAAGGCAATCGGTCCCCATGAATTATCCTCTGATAATGGATTTAGAACTTCTGGTATCCAGTCACCTGAGATTCTTGTTTGAGCTCCTCACTTTATCATCCATTTGAGTTTGCCTCCCCAGTGTAGTGATCTCCATCCCCAAGAACAACCTAGCTTAAACTTATCTTCACTCAAATTGTTTATTTCGTACTTGGATCTGGAAAAAAAGCTAAAAAGTGATATTTTATCCCTTTTTCTAGATCCAAGTACAGAATAAACAGTTTTGAGTGAACATTAACACTTTCTAGGCCTGCTTTGCAAGTAGTGCTTGATTCGTCTGCTCTGATGCCTTTAGACCTAGTTCCCCTTCATGTTCTGGCTTACAAAGAGTTTCCCAGTTATTTCAGTGTATTTTCTTGTTCTTCTTCCCTCCACTCCATTTAAAACTACTAGTAACCTCATCTAGTTTCCCACAGATGCACTTAGGAAGCTTATAGACTAACATCACATATGAGGCTACCAATTTTAAAGCACTTTTGGCTAGTGTAACTCTCTCATTCAAAGATATTCCACCATGTCTCCATTTATGCACTTTCAGTTTGGTGGTGGTCACAACATTTTCAAATATCAGCCTCCTTCTCCTTGTGCTGAGTAGAGTTCACCCCCCCAAATATTTGTCTAGGAGCTCTGATTGTGTATATTTAAAGCATAAGACACCCAATTTCTCTAGGATTGAGGGGTGTTAGGACTAAAAGAAAATGAAGATTTATAAAAAATAATTCTTTGCCTTGACCACATTGCATAAGAATCCAGCCCCTGTGCCAAGAATATGATATTTTCATCTTTCTTTTCTCTAAAAATGATGCAGCATCTACAAACATACATAATTTATTGGCCCATCCTTGTTGATCTTAAAACCTAGATTGGGAGATTGTTGTTGATCCATATCTAATGTTGAAGATAATGCTTGTTGACTTATAGTAAACAAGTAAGGAGACAATGGACATCTTTGCCTTAATCCTTTAATTCGGCAAAATATTTTCGGCTGCTTGCCGTTATTACCGTAATATAGGACATAGTAGACACAGTTGCATTATCATATGGATCCATGATTTAGTAAAGTCCATTTTCTACAGGACATGCTGTAGAAAATCCCAGGATATATTCTCATAGGCTTTATTCATGTCTTATTTGGTGGCTGAATATGATATTGTGCCTTTTTTTTTCTCTTTTGAATATGATTAACCATCTCATGTGCCATTAAGATGCTTTCTCATATCTTCCTTCCTAGGAAAAACCCATTTTGATTTTCAGATGTTAAGCTATTAATAACATTTTTGAGTCTATATTGCAACAACTTGGAAAAAAAATTTATACTAAACTTTACACAGATTGATTGGTCTTTAGTCCTTTGCAAACACTGAGTTTCTTATCTTGATAATGAACAAGATCATTGTTTCATTCCACTCCTTATTAATCATATTTCCTTGTTGCAAGGAAATTAGGCATTTCAATAGAGAGCCTTTGATGCTCTCCTTAGTGTTTTTTATAGAAACCTGGTGAAAAACCATCCTTACATGGTGAAGACCAAGGTTTCATTTATTTCACGGCTTCCTAAACCTTCTCTCCAGTAGGCGAGATTTG
>JAULKJ010000009.1:5581683-5593513 GCA_032355405.1 Rubia balearica
GTTATCAAAGTGAAGAAGTTTTGGGAAAGATTTTCTGTGTATATTGATATGTGTAAGTTCTGTACAATATTGCTACGTATACAAAACTAGTTGACTAAGCTGCTTGACAAACAGTTGCACTAACAACTAGCAGAATCTACAAAATTGTTACTCCCTCCTTCTGTTAAATAACATTTCCCACTTCTGTTAAATAGCTAAAACAGATTCTTTCATCTTCAGATCCTAGGATATCTTTCTGGTATTCGGATTTTCTATTCAAATGAAGCAAAGAGAGGTTGCTGTCATAATCCCTTAATTAGAATATACACTTTGAGGGTGCCCTTCTTGTCGTTGTAAGACATTTTGGCAAGAGAATGCAGATTGGGTTTGATATCATCTAAGACATATTAGTGCAAGACATCCTCCGACAACTCCAAGATGCTGCTTACCTTACGAAGGTAGGTTTGTCTACAGTTTTGATCTTCAGATATTTACTCTTTCTTTTCAGTACAACTTGATGAATGATGTTGTGACTACACTTTTTAGACTACTATCATGCGTAGTAACAGACAGAAATTGAAGGAAATGCATGTCTATGAAGAGGTTTCTTTGGACTCAGAGATTCCAATGCTGCCTCTCGCGGTTGCACCATTATAGCATGAATCAATTAGGTAAGACTAAATCAATGTTCTAAGTTGTTATGCTTGATATCAACAGTTCTTCTCAGCCCATTTTGGTTTCTGTATCTTGTTTTACGCTAGAAATCCGAATGATGTGTCAAATGTTCTGAATTGCTCTGGTTGTGCCTGTGGAACCTCCAGCTCAAAGGGTCTTTGCAGTTGTTAACTTGGAAGTTTTCATGGGATTTGGCAACAGGAAGAAAAATAAAATCTACGTAATGACGGGTTCCTGCAATTTTTGTATAGATGAGACTCAATATTCATGAATCATGATTCTCTCAATTAAAAGAAAGCTTGTCAGAGCGTGTAGTGCTGAGAAGCTCGGGGGATTTTCATCTGTGAAGGACGACAGATGCAGCATGCTGTATGGAGCGTCTTGTCTATTTTGTTGTTTAGTGTTTACTAGGTTTTGGGTGATTTGGTCCGGTGAAAGAACCGTGTTTTGCTTTTGTGGATAATACATTTCTGTAAATTCACTTTGGACCTTAAATTACCTCATGAATTTGTTTTATGATTATTTACCGAGTCTGTCTCTTAAAAGACGGTCTTTCCATAACAAAGTTTAAACTGCAAAATAGAAAAAAAAAATTAGATAAAATTATTTGCTTACACACAACAATCACAATAAGAAAAGAGGGAAAGTACATCTCTCTACCATTGAAAAATAACACTATGTTACCATCTCACGTAAATTTTTTATAGACCCGTGGTTATTTGGTTATCGGTTAATAATGCAATGCTTGAAAATTTGAATAATAAAGTTAATCAATAAATTCCGAGTGATAAATAATAAGATCCTCATATAAGCCAATTTAAAAATTATTAACTTCTTTTTTAAAGTCTTGTTAATTAATATGATTAATGGGAAAACTTGATTTAGCTTCTACTTATTGCAATGAAATTCTCATCCCAAACACCATATAATATAAATTGTTTGCTTTCTAGATGGTACTGTCAATTGAAAATATTTAAGTCATTTTGACTAACGTAAAACCAAGTTGTCTAAAATTTATACATAATTATATTTCAAAAAGTCTTGTTTTAGACCGACTAACCATTAAATGAGGACATTTTTATAATTAGTGAGACTAATAAAGTCATTTGATGTTTACTTTTATTTATTGCAATGAGATATAATTATGATAAGCTTTTAAAATGAATCTCAACATTTATATAATTACTTTTAAAAAATTGAATGGAATATTATTAAAATAATCAAATTTATTGTATTCAATATTTAACGATTTCTAACTATCGCATATAGTTTTCCTTAGATGACTAAACTTTAAAGTTTTAAATAAAATTCTTCGTTTTAAATTTAATGTAAGACACAACATGTACAAAAAACTTAATCCTGATATTTTAATTAATTACATTGCGCAACGAGCAATGGTATCCCACTTGTAATTTTGAAAATTTTAAAAGTATAAGAAATATAAATAATTAAAATGTTACTTTAAAAATTATAAAAATGAAGTTTGTCAGGATTGGTCTTACCATTAGATGGTTTAACAAGAAAAATTCTCAACTTCTTTTTGTTAATTTAAGGAAAAAACAATTTAATTTTTTTATGGTAGGGAATAGATACTGAAAAATAGAATCTAACGTATAAAAAGTAAGAGAAAAGTGCATAGTATATAACCTTACATAATTGACATAAGTGCAAATATAACTTTTTGAAAATTGAAAGTGCAAATATAACCTTAGATAGTAAGTATAAGTGCAAATATAGCCATTCCAGCAAATTTAGGGCAAAATTTGGTGAAAAGACTATTTTACCCCTCTGGAAAAAAAGTGAAGTGTCTATAATGACCTTAAACCCTAATTTTTCTTATTCATTTCTTCTTCCCTTTCTTCCTTTCTCCTTCCGATTCATTCTCTTTCTAAACCCTAATAAATTAGTTTTGTCAAAGCATGTAGCAATGGTTGCAGAGCTCCGAGAACCCCAATCGTCGTCTTGTTATCATCTTTCAGTGCCAAACTGAAATTCGCTCTAGCGGCGTGTTCCGGGGACTCCTCGAACCCTCCCATGAGCAAGCGATCAGAATTGAAACAACGCCAGATAGCACGATCTTAACCTTGTTCACATTAGCGAGGGAGAGATTGACAATGGCAGAGGTGACATTCGTTTGCAACAGGCTCGACTCGGGAGACGCTGATTGAGTTGTGACTGTTCGACTCGGGCATTCATCTGATTGACTGAGTTGTAACTCTGCACCACCAATTCAGGCTCAACTCCGAAGTTCTGAGAGCTGTTCAAACACAGGTAGGAGTAAAGTATGTCTTTCACATAGCACGTAGATATGGCACCGGTGGAAGAGGCGGCGCCACTGTGGAGAACATAGTGGTGAAAGAAGAGGCGACGCCGCTATAGATCTTAGAAGAGCTCCGCCACCAGGGTTATATGGTCATTTCTCAGGCCACTCAAGCTGCAGAACATTTTTATATTTGCCTTATAATTTTTTGTATTTGGCTCAAAGGGCATTTTGGTCATTTTAAGTCGGTCAATGGCAAGAAATGACTGGTAAATGTCAGAATATAGTTTTTAGGGTTATATTTGCACTTATATAAAGTAATTAGTGTTAAGTTTGCGCTAAAATTATTTCAGGGTTATATGTGCACTTACTGAAGTATATAGGGTTATATTTGTATATATCCCAAAAAATAATTGTACTACATGTGACTACTTTGTCTTCATAATACACATATGGGACTTCTTGAGAGTATGGATGATCATGGTTCTAGGACTTGATCCAAACCCACAAGGTCTAGACCTGTTGGGTTGGGTTGTCAAGCCATAATCTAAGCCTTAAGTCCAACTATTCTGAAAGCCATTGTTTAAGCCTTGAGTGAGTTAAGTCCAGTTATTATAAACCTTGAGTTCGGAAATACTAATTTACATTTATTAGTGTATTAGTATGTAACTATGTCTAGGTACATTAGAATAAATTACTCCCTCTAATTAGCATATAGATTCATTATACATCCTAGGCATTATTGACGATATAATGTAAAGCTTCTCACAAGAGAAGGCATTCAGACCATCTTTGTCATGGTATCTGAGCCATTTTGAAGCAATTTCAGCCATATATTCTTTCTTTCTTAGCCTTTTTTAGTCATAGCCTTTTCAGCCAAAACCATGGAAAAATATGACCACGTCCTTATCAAATTTTCCGGAAAAAATTATACTACCTGAGAGTTTCAGCTAGAGAGACATTTTTGAAGGGAAATGAGCTTCGGGGTCACATAGATGGTACATCACAATCTACCAAGTCTACGACGTTAACTTGGAGTGCCAAAGACAATCAAATCATGTTTTGGATAGTCAGTTTCGTTGAATCTCATTTGGTTCTTTTTGTACGTCCTCACAAGTCTGCAAAAGTTATGTGGGACTTTCTCAAGCAAGCTTGTAATCAGGATAACAATGTTAGGAATTCCAACTTGAGTTAGATATTGCCAACTACACTCAGGGAGATCTATCGGTCCAAGCATTATATTCTATTTTTGTTAACTTTGTGGACCGATTATTCCGATCTTGATCTGACCAATATCTCGGGAGCGGGAGTATTGGTTGTACAACAAGTTCACAAAAACACTCAACGGGATAAATTTTTAATGAAATTGAGGCCCAATTTTGAGCCTATTCGAGCATCTCTAATGAATAGGGTTCTTGTTCCAACATTGGAGGTTTGCTTTAGAGAAGTGTTGAGGGAGGAGCAACATCTTAATACACAAAACAATATGGAACATGCTCGCGCTCCTGATACTGCTTCTGTTGCCTATGTTGCGTATACCATAACCAAAAGTTGTGACATGAGTACAACGCAATGATACTATTGCAAGAAGTAAGGCCATATTGCTCCTCATTGTCCTAATTTTTTTTTTGCAATTATTGCAAGAAATATGGTCATATCATCAAGGATTGTCCCATGCGTCTCACTCGTTCCAACAAAGCCTATCATGCTAATGTCACTCCAGATGTGCCCACTACTTCAGCTTCCTCTCTCACCCATAAAACAGTTCAATAAATGATTGTGAGTGCATTTTCAGCTTTGGGAATTCAATGAAATCCTTCTCTATTTATTTCTTGGATTACGGACTCGGAAGCTGCCAACCATATGACAAATTCTGTCAATGGCTTAAGTAATGTCAGAAAATATGATGGCTTTTCTTGTATACAAACAAAAAATGGTAATAATCTACCAATTACAGCCATTGGTGATGTATTTTCTCACTTTAAAAATGTTCTTGTATCTTCTAATATTTTCACGAAATTGATTTTCGTGGGTCAACTTGTTGACAAAAAGTGTGAAGTACACTTCTCTGATAAAGGTTTTATCTTGCAGGATCAGATGTCAGGGCAAGTGATAGCGAAGAGGTCTAAACATGGTCATCTCTTTACACTACAGATACTTGTTCCTCCAATATTTTCTCCACCACATGTTTCTCCCATCTCGTCCTTTCTTTGTCATAAATCTAGCGGGTCTTTTGACCTTTGGCACAAGCGGTTAGGTCATCCTAATTCTAGGAGTTTGTCTTATTTATTCAAAAGTGGTTTTCTATCAAATAAAGACTCTAATTTACCTTATGTGTTCAATGAGTGTGCTATTTGTAAACTTAGTAAAAGTAAGATTTTGCCATTTCCTTCTAAAGGGAGTAGAGCTACGCATAAATTTGAACTCATTCATATTGATGTTTGGGGTATTAGTCCTATCATTTCTCATGCTCAATACAAGTACTTTGTCACTTTTATTGATGATTACAGCAGATTTACTTGGGTCTATTTTTTGAAAAAGAAATCAGAAGTTTTCTCAATGTTTAAATTGTTTCTCGCCTTGGTTGAGACACAATTTTCAGCCATTGTCAATACTCTTTGTTCAGATTTTGGTGGAGAACATATCAGTAATGAATTTCAGTAATATCTTCATTATAAATGAATTGTTCATCAATTTTGTTGTCCAGATACCCCACAAAAAATGGGGTTGCTGAGCGAAAAATAGTTATCTTCTAGATGTGGTTAGAATAATGCTTATTGAGTCGTTTGTGCCTCCTAAATTTTGGGCTTAAGCCCTCATTATCGCCATTTTTCTAATAAATAGAATTCCTTCACAAGTGTTGGGATTAGATTATTCATATTTTAAACTTCATGACTCTCATCCTATCTCTACAAATCTTCATGTTTTTGGGTGTGTGTGTTTCATGCATCTTCCTTTGTGGGATAAGCACAAGTTGACTGCCAATATGTCCGTTGTTCTTTCTTAGGGTATATTCCTATTCATAAAGGCTATCTATGTTATGATCTAAAATCTCATAGAGTTTGTATTTCTAGAAAAGTGACTTTTTTTTTAAAACCAAAGGTTTTTTCCTCTATCTCATTTGAACCTTCTTTTGCTTTTCTACCAATCTTTGATAATGCTTATTCTTTCCCCACTACAGATAGGTTCAAATAAGGTGTAGTGTATCAGCGGAGACCCAATGTGCAGCCTTCTTCACAGGCTATCTTGACATCTACTCCTACTTCCAAATATTCTAGAGTTAGTCATCCTCCTGATCGGTATGGTTTTCCAATAAATTCTTCTAGGAATCCTACTACGGCTCTTTCTGCTACTTTAGGTACTATTCCTATTCCAAATGGCTATTCGCAGGCAGTGAAAGAAGAGTGTTGGTAAAAGGTTATGCAAGAGGAGCTTTCTGCTCTTGAATCTAATCGCACTTGGGATATTATAGATTGTCCACCCGAAGGTAAACCCCTTGGCTGCAAATGGGTTTATTCTATTAAAGTAAAATCTGATGGTAGTTTGGAATGGTATAAAGCTTGCTTAGTTGCTCTTGGTAATCATTTAGAATATGAAGTAAACTATGAAAGGAACTTTGCTTCAGTTGCCATGATGACAACAATTTGTACCGTTTTGGCTATTGGTGCAACACAATATTAGGGTTTGCATCAAATGGATGTGAGGAATACATTTATTCATTGAGATCTCAAGGAGGTTGTATATATTCCCCCACTAGCCAGGCTTTTTTCAGCTCCTACTTCTGCTGTGTGTAAATTGTTCTGGTCTCTATATGGTTTGAAGCAAGCTCCTACGGCATGGTACCATTCTCAAGTTCAAGTTCATTAAAAGTAAGTACGATCCATTTTTATTTCTTTACAAAACTGAGATTGGTATTGTACTTCTCTTGGTCTATATTGACGACATAGTCATTACTGGAAGTGATTAAAAGTAAGTACGATCCATTTTTATTTCTTCGCAAAATTGAGATTGGTATTGTACTTCTCTTGGTCTATATTGACGACATAGTCATTACTGGAAGTGATTCGGTCCTGATTAATCAGCTCAAGAAGTATTTACAACCTTCACAAAGGTTAATTTAAAGTTGTGCAAAGATGAGGGAGATATTTTGCCTGATCTAGTTCTCTATTGCACTCTTGTTGGGAGTTTGGTTTATCTAACAATTAGCAGACCTGATATTTCTTATGTTGTCCAAAAAGTTAATCAGTTTATAACTTCTCCAAGACACTTGCACATGGCTACAGTCCAATGAATAATTTTCTATGTTGGGGGTACAGTTCTCCGTGACCTTTATTACTCTTCTGATAATTCGATCAATCTTGCAGCCTTTAGTGATGCATATTATGCTAGTTGTAATAATACCAGACGTTCCGTTACAGGTTGGTGCATGTTTCTTGGAAAGTCACTTATTGCTTGGAAAAGAAAGAAACAAGATCGTGTTTCTAAGTCTTCTACGGAGTCTGAATACAGAGCTATGTCTCAAGCATGTGCAGGGATCCATTGGTTTCGGGGATCATTGACTGAACTTGGTTTTTCTCAAGCTGGACCTACACCTCTTCATGCAAACAATACTAGTGTGATATACATCATAGAAAATTCTACTTTCCATGAACACACTAAGCATATAGAGGTTGATTGCCACTTCATTCATGAGGCACTCGAATCTAACCTCATTTCTCTACCTCATCTACCTACTTATCTTCAAGTGGTTGATTTTCTCACCAAGTCTATGACGCAACAATGCCATAATTTTTTGACAGACAAAATGATGATTATAGACAAGCATCCTCAATTTGAGGGGGGATTTCAAGCCATAACCTAAGCCTTAAGTCTAGCTATTCTGAACCTTGAATCTTGCAATACTAATTTACATTAATTAGTGTATTGGTATGTAAATATGTCTAAGTACATTAGAGTAAATTACTTCCTCTAATTAGCATATAGATTCATTGATATCCTATGCATTATTTCCTATATAATGGAAATCTTCTCACAAGAGAAGGCATTCAGACCATCTTTTTCACTCCAAGCATAAGAAGAAGCTTATTTAAGTGCAATCAAAGCCACTCCAAGAAGGGAATCTTCAGGAGTGTTAGTACACACTAACTCAGTTGTTCTTTCATCTATAAATCAGCCAGATTCTATACCTTGGGAGATCAAAGAAACTGTGTGGAAGATTCTACTTAATACTTCCCGTTTACGTTCTTATAAATGTATTAAAGTTAATCGTAATCTAGTTGTTAATGAACATAATGTGACAAATAGATTAGGGAAGATTTTATCTAATGTTTCTCCTGTTGTTTAATTTATATATTTGGTTGTAAAAAAAAACACACTACTAAGATACAACCGTGCAAAACCATTTATAGTCTTCATTTTCTCCGCATTCCCTCTCCACACCTGAACCACCCCAAATCACCGTTACTTATGATTAATACCTATTACCGTCATCGTTGTAGAGACGATACTATCCTCGCTTTCCATCCCTCTAAAAAGCCCTAGCGACCGACAAATTAGGTTGAATTCGTTGCCAATTCCTTCAACTATGAAGATAATCATGCTTGATAAGTCCTCTAGAGACAGTAGCCGGCGGTGCAACAATGACATTGAATCCTCAAAGGAAGATGATGGAGATGACATACATTCTGATGCCTTATAGTTATTGTGATTGTTCGCGTTCCCCGGGTCAAGACTATACCTACTCCTCTTTTGCTTTACGTAATCCATATTTCATGGGTTGTTGAGTTATCTCTCCATATATTTTCAAATTGACAGATATCTGAACTCAATTATATATCAATAGCGATGAGTGAGTGCTCTGACGAAGAAATGACAATAATATTTTTTCTATTTATCTAACATATTAAATTTGAGAGATTTAAGGTCATTTTAATATGGAAAAATAGTAGTTGGGGAAGGTGGAAGTTATCAAATTATCAAAGAGGGTGTAACTTTTGCATAATTCTGAATAAGGGTGGTAAAATATATTGTATATATTATTAAAATAAAAATATTTAAAAGGACACCTATGCCTTGTTAGAATAAGTCAATATTATAATTGGATTAGATTTGATTATGGATTAGTTTGATGACTATACTAGAGTTCTACATATTATACTCTATTTATTCCATTCAGTAATATCAGAATCATTACGGGAAATATAACCTATCATGGTATCAGAGCAAACCTGGTCCAAAAATTTCCAAAACTCTTAAACCCTTTTTTGAATGGCGGCCGCCTCCTCCCTTTCTTTGCTGTTCGCACTCCCTCGTTCTTCCCCTCTTTCCGACGCAAATTTTCCCAGCGTCTGAAGAAATAAATGTCATATAGTACCTTGCTCCACATGATGACGATCAAGCTCTCGTCATCAAATTATCTCTTATGGAAGCATAAAATTGGATATGTTCTCAAGCCTCAGAAGCTGTTTGGATTTCTTAACAGATCAAAACCGTGTCCGACATTGCCCCCTCTGCCACTGGTCGGCTCCGCTACTCCCCCCTCCTTTGTGGCGGCGGACGGTTCCTCTCCCAGTAGTTCCGCCAAGATTGACCCCATGGTGGCTTATTAGAAAGCCAAGGCTGAGTACGATCAATGGGTAGATGAAGATCAGCACTTGTGCAGTCTTTTTTTCTCCTCCCCGACGTTGGAAACACTTGCGAAAATCCCTGACTGTGCGACATCCAAGGAAATTTGGGACACTCTTTAGGCCATTTATCATGGCAGTAGTGCCTCTACCATTCTTCGTCTTCGTGCCGATGCTCACGGTATACGTAAGTGGTAAGGAATTTTTTGAGCAGTTATCTATAATGGGTTCTCCTTCACACCAGGAGAAAACCCCTCACCCGAATGCACGTTGGATTATGCACCGGTGAGGGGTGAAGATGGGTACGGTTCACGCATCGCCAGGGGCGCCTGGTTTGGAGGCCAACATGGTGGAAGGTCCGGTGCTGGTCTTGTCTTGGCTAGTTCTGGTTGTGGATGGCCACACTATACCTGGTGTGGTCATCCCGGTCATTATGATGCTACTTGTCATAAGATGTTTGCACAGACTGGTTCTGAGGCTCGTCGTATAGACTCGACCAATCTGGCTTAATTTTTTTAGTTATCCCTATAGTTAGAGCATTCCACTCGCACCTCGGATTGGTACATTGATTCCAGTGCTACAAGTTACATGGCATCTTCGGCTTCTGTTTGGAGACTGTGACTCCTTATTATTATAATTCTTATGTCTCTTTTGGTAATGGTGCCTCGTTTCGAATTTCTCATATTGGTGACTCTAAGATTTCTTGCGATTTATGCTTGTTTGATTTAGTAAAATGACCAGAGATTTAAATGTTTTTGTCACTTTTGATGATCAAAACTTTGTCATTCTAAACAAAGTTTCCAAGGTAGTTGTGAGCAGGTGCCACCGTGAAGGTGACCTTTACATTCTGGATAGAAGAGGGGCAATTTTATTTTCTCATTTCCAACAGAATAAAGGATGAGCATCTTACAAGATTTGACACGCTCGCTTAGGTCATGCGCTGACAACAGTTATTTCCAGTTTGCAGAAGTCTGGTTTACTTTCAATTTTTTTTTGTTGCCTAAACCACAAACCTGCACCCCCTGTGTTATGGCAAAAGGACAATGGTTGGCTTTTTATGAGAACCATAAACGTGTTGCGCACGTATTTGATTTGATTCACTGTGACTTATGGGGCCCTTCCCATATTTTATCGTCGAATGGTTTTTCATACTTTACCTTATTTGTGGATAATTTTTCTTGATTCACTTGGATTTTTCCACTTCTTCATAAGTTAGATTTTATTGATGCTTATTTACAGTTTGAGGCTCTACTCGAGAATCAATTTTCGTCTAAAATTAAGGTTTTTCAAAGTGATGGAGGTACAGAGTTTTTGAACACTCGCTTACGTTCTTATTTTGCCACTAAAGGCATTCACACCAGATTTCATGCCCGTATACTCCAGAGCAGAATGGGTGCGAGAGCGCAAACATAAACACGTAGCTAAAGTGGGTCTCATGATGGTATTCCACTCGCATATGCCTATTTCTCACTGGGATGATGCCTTTTCTACGGCTGCTTATATGATCAACCGATTACTTACTCCAGTTCTTTAGGGTTCTTCTCCTTATGGGCTTCTCTATGGTCGCGACCCTATATACTCAAATTTTCATCCATTCGGGTGTTGGGTTTTTCCATATGTTTAACCTTATGCCGATCACAAGTTGGCTCTTCGTAGCATCCTTTGTGTTTTTATCGGCTATAGCTCCCAGTATAAAGGTCATCAATGACTTGATTACTCTACATGCAAAGTTTACATCTCTTTCCATGCTCAATTTGACGAGACACTTTCCATTTACTGCCTCCACTGTTTTGACTCATGGCTCTCCTTTGTCTACTCTGGATGTTTTAGCATTTATTGATCTTGGTGGTGAGTATTCTCCTCCTTTGCCTTACCCAGTTTTACCTTTCCCATCTCATTTTTCCATCTGCACGGCATATCCGAAACCTGCTTCTTAGCCGCTGGAACCTTCCCCATCGCCGGTGACCTTGGCTATCCCATCTCCGGTCAGCTCGACCGTCCAGTCCAGTCTCTAGTCAGCTCGGCTACTTCTTCTCTAGATGCATCAGATGATTCCACTCCTGCGACCTCTCCTCCTTAGCCTCGTACTCATCGGATGGCTACTAGGTCGGCTACTGGGTTATACAGTGCAAAGATTATTCAAATATTATCGTCCATGGTCTTACTGTTGCTTTACTTGTTCAGCCTGATCCGATGGATTATCACACTCTCTTCAGGATCCGACTTGGGTTTCCGCTATGGATGACGAGATGGCAGATCCTCGTGGTCAGCACACTTGGGATTTGGTGCCTCA
>JAULKJ010000009.1:5616036-5626187 GCA_032355405.1 Rubia balearica
TCTATATTCAATTTCATCCACTCATTTCCTTCACCTAAATCCAAATAGCTAAATTTATTGTGCCACAAATAGAGAAACAGAGGGAGTATATTTTTTTAAAGAATGTAATTTAGATTTTTTTTAAAATCCAAAATTTAATTTAGATTTTTAAAAAATAAATATCTTGCAATTTTTTTTCTTTTTAAATAGCACAAAAAAATTTCAAAAATTTAAAAACTGCTTTTTTTTTATTTTTTCGTTTGGGGCACGTGACACCACCATATTGGCCCACGTATACCAATAAGCTTTTTAAAAAATTATATAAAAAAAGTGGGGGACAGGGGCTTGGTAGAAAACAATGGGCGCAGCATGCACCAGGGCCCCATGCACGTGGGTCCACCAGCTTGATGCAACCCGCTAGAAGTCCTCCATTGTGAAAATTTTCGTTCTTGGCTCGAACTCAATTTTAATTAAGCCCATTCCAAGTCTCCACTGTACATGCTCTTAGATATAGCTCTGGTTCCACTGCTCAAAGAGCAAGATACACGTTCTTGATTTAGTGCAGCAGCCCATGGATCAAAATGAAGTATGCTTGAGAGAGAGTTTAGTCATTTCAGTTTTAACCCTCCTACAATTGCTTGTCCTTCAAAAATGATCTTGCTGCCATCTTCTTCGCAGATGTCAACCTTTTGATCTTTCTGCTCTGCGACTTTTGCCATCCGCTGCACTACAATCAGCCAAATCACCGCTCAAGATAAGCTCAATATCACAGCTCCACAATACCATATCCATCTGACAAGTGCTGCATCACTTGATATCATCCAAATTGAATGCTTTTGCATCCAACAAAACGATGAATGCCGCATCTCAACAGTTAAGACTTATACTGAAACTTTGATTCATCGTCTATGCCATACGCGATCAGGCGGGCAATTCACAAGCAGAAAACATCGTACAGGACAACTTATTAAAGAGGACATTGGCATCTCGGAACAGGCCTACTGCAAATAAGGTGATCCAAAGCCTTTCTAGTTGTTCCAATCCACTTTTGCTAACCACACATGTGCACAATCACAACTCAAAATGACAAACACGACTAGATGAAACATCAGCAGTTCTTCCGGTCAAGAAATTAACAGCTAAAAAACTTAGCAGATCCAATACCTACCGAGTTATATTTAAGCGTTTCACAACCTCAATCTTACAACGTTCCTTTGTTTTTTAATGACGACAAACAGAGAAAATACAGTTACTGGCTGGCAACCTTCTCTACTCCACCAAACTATCTAAGCTGCGACTCTAACTCAACAACGGCTCATGATATTCGGGCACACTTTTGTGTACCACTATGTTACACCAATGGAATTTTGTCACGTGTCACTCCTCACGTGACAGAATTCGATTAGTCTAACACAGTCCACCAACAACTCTTTAACTTTTCTTCACCATAGCCCTAGTTTGGTTCTGAATCAACTCTCTACGATCTATTACTGATAACAACTAAACTCGTCAAAGGAGTTCCAAAACAGCCATATTAACATAAACAGGAAAAATCCACTGGCAGTCTGGCACAAGCAAATAGTAACAAAAGAGAAACAGTCACACATCCACGATTTTATTTATTCAAATATCCAAATACGATTACCCCTTACAAAGATCCCGCACACAAACACAGAATCGCATAGATCGGACTTCATTCAGCAAGGGTGGCAACAACGGGGTACTTGGCCTCGAACTTCTTCTCCCAATCGATGAGGGTCTGCATCTCCTTGTCGGTGAGCCCGTCGAGCGAGCCGCAGCAATCTTCCTCCTTCTTGCTCATCTTGGCCAGGGCTCTGGTGGCGTCCTTCCCGGCGAAGATGGAGTAGTCTCCACCTGGGCCGTAGAAAGATTTCCCCGCGGTTACATCGAACACCCTCCCTTTCACGCCCACGTAGATCGGCTTCGATGGATCGCTACCGTCGTACGCCTTGAGCTGACTCACTGTTAACGCCATCCTACAACTATAGCTTATGGTGCCTGGAAGATAGCTACTCCCTCCGTCCTTGTTTTTTATTTGTCCTGCTTCACTATTTATCACTCATTAGTAAAGTTATTGTTTGTATTATAAAATATATAAATTTATAAATATAAAAATATCACATAAGATATTACTATATTTATCGTAATACATATTTTTAAAATATTTAATTTTATAATTTATTTTAAACCTAATTTTAAATATTAAAATCATAAAATTATTATTGAATAATAACAAAACATGAAGTAAGACAATAAAATTGTGGCGGAGAGAGTATCTGCCCTTTGCAGTGGGTGAATTGCAGAGACTAGTGCTTCTTCTCCCCACCAAGAATAATCACGTTTATTACACTCATTACGTTTTAATCAACTTTCTCGCAACCACCCATAATTGTAATTGTGTACGATATATTAATGGTGTATTGAAATTTAATTTTTAAAAAATAAATGATGTACCGACTCTAAGAATATCTCACCTGATGGTATTAATGCTTATATACTAATTGAAATTTATGATCAAACGTGATTTGAAAAAACTGACAAAAAAGTATACAAATTCGTGGCTCACCTGACCTGATTCGACCCGGCCTTAATATGTTAGATCGATCATTTTGAGAAGTCCTACACTCGATCTCCTACTATATACTCCCTCCATCCCATGAATTTTTACATATTTTTACTTTTGGAATCAGTTGCATCAATCTTTAACTATTCATATCTTTATTTATGTGTGTAAAAAATATATGGAAAAAATAATAATTTGAAAATATAGGTTGTAATGAATTCAGCGATATAATTAATAGTTTGTATATATAACAATAGAATAAAATTATCGAAGTTGGGTCAGTTTGAATTTAAAAATCAAAATATACTAAAATTCGTGGGACGGAGGGATAATTTTAGGACAAACTCTTGTGTGAGATGACCTTATAGCGAGACCAAGGATTAAATTGCAAAGAAATCAGCATGTGGGGTTTCAACTTAAAATTTTGATAGTTCAGGTGCTAGATGTGAAACTTTGTTAATTTACATTTAATTTCAAATTTAAATATTAGTATTTCATCTTCTTCTCTCACCTCTCCCTTCCATTTTCTGGAACTTCTCTCCCCATTTCTCTTCGAGCTCCAAATTTCAACTACACACAACCGTTTCTTTCCTTTGATTTTACCGCACTTTTTCTCTAATTTTCTTGCACGCGGTGATTCACATGTAACGCAGGGAAGTTGCGCTTCATTTTCCGACAATTTTTTTTTCGGTTTTAGCGTCTATTTTCGGCGATCTAAAACAATACAACTTTCGTTTTGTGTTTATTTTTAAGGTAGCATATATATTTTTAAAAATTTTTAAAATAATTTTGGTTCATGTAATTTTCAAGGGTTTGTGTAGTTTTTACTAAGAATGATTGTGCTTATTTTGTAGTTTTTGTTCATTATGTATTTGAATTTTGTTTTTTTGGGTGTTCAATTTGATATTTTTAGGGTTTAGTTGTTCAATGTGTTAATATTTGGGGATATCTCTAGTTTTTTGTATTCGGTGAATTGTTCTTATGAATTTGTGCTAATTTTGTATTGTTGTTTCTTAGATGTCTAAGAAGACTTGCCTGCCCACTGCTGCTGCAATTAATAAGGAGGAAGAATCTGTAAGTTTTATTGTGTTTTAGCTGTGATGTTTTTATATGATGTTGTTGATGTTTCTATTTTTCTGTTTGATGTTTAGATTTTAAGTTTTGTTAGTTGTATTAGTGTGATGTCTTGATTTCAGTGTTCGATGCTTGTGATGCTTTCATGCTTAAGTATGCAATTGATGTTCAGTTTTCTTGTTTTGATTGTGTGCGATATCTTAGGATTTTGTTACAATTTTTGTGGCTGTCTAAAAATACTTGCCCACTTACGCTGCAATTAAGAAGGAAGGAGGATCTACAAGTTTTCTTCATTTTCAGCTGTGATGTTTTAGATACTGTTATTGATGTTTTTGGTTCTGTCTTTGATCTTTCATGTTTAAGATTTAAGTGTTGTTATCTGCGTTGGTGTAATGTTTAAACTTCAACGTTTGATGTTTGAAGTGTTTTCATGTTTAAGTATGCAACTGATGTTCAGTTTTGTTGTTTTGATATTTTGGTGTGTGTTGTTGATTTTTTAAATTTTGATATTGATGTTTTAAATACTGTAATGAAGTTGTTAGTGATGTTATGTGTGCTATTGTGATTTTTTAATTTCATATATTGATGTTTTTATTATTGTATGTGATGTTTTAATTTCATACTCCCTCTGTCCCACAATAAACTTCATGCTTTTCTTTTTGAGACGTCCCACTATAAACTTCCTAATTCTAAATTTTCTACATTTAGTCATAAATATGTGGTCATAACTCTTCCTTTCATTTGATTTAGGTGGGTTCACTCTCATCACCCATTAAAAAGATGCCACATACACTTGTCTTAAAATTTATGCAAAAAAATAATTCAGAACTTTAAAGTGGGATGGAGGGAGTATATGACTAAATTGTTTTCTTGGTCCCCAACATAACAATTTTTACCATCTTTTGGTCCCTGAGAGTAAAACCACATTTTTAGTACCCCACAAATTCAAAATGAAATTTTTGGTTCCCAAAACCATATTACTGGTAGTTTTGGGGACCAAACATTGTTTTGTTTCCTGGTGGCCTGGTTTTGGGGACCAAACATTGTTTTGTTTCCTAGTGGTCTACCCGAAAACCACCAAAAATCTGGTTTTGGGACCAAAAATTTCACTTTGAATTTGTGGGGTACTAAAAAAATGTGGCTTTGCTCTTGGGGACCAAAAGATGGTAAAAGATGCTATGTTGGGGACAAAAAAACAATTTAGTCTTCATATATTGATGTTTTTACTACTGTATGTGATATTTTAATTTCTTATATTGATGTTTTTATTACTGCATGTGATATTTTAATTTCCTATATTGATATTTTTATTACTGTATGTGATGTTTTAATTTCATATATTGATGTGTTTACTGCTGTATGTGATGTTTTATGTTTATTTCACAAGAACACTTTCCAAGGGAGAGATCTATGATGTCATTGATGAGATAATAAAAAATGCTATGAGGAATCATAGCTCTTGAAGGTGTTCTCTTGAATAGAGGACCAGATCCGACCTTTGATTTTGGCGTTGGTGGAGTAGAAGAGTCATCCTCTTCAAAACCAGCATGAGAGAAGACAAGTCTGTGAATAAGCGAGCAACGAAGGGAAACAAGTTGGGGGAGAAAATAGAATTTGATTGTTTGAGATGTATTGGTTGAGAATGATGTTTTAAAAATATTAGTTTATTTGTTAGAGCTGAGGCACTAGATTGTTATTGATGTTTATGTTAGCAATATGTTAGGACATTTGAACCCTTTTGTAATAAATGATGTTGAACAAGTTATTTCAAATGCACCAATAGTTGAATGTATAAGTGCAATGGAGCATATGAATATCTTGTTTAAATCAATATATTCATCATTACTTTGTAAAATATCAAACAAACAAATTGAACAATCACAGCGTAACAATGTAACATCACAATATGACAATAAATAATAATCAAGTCTCAACAAATGGAGTTTAGATCAACTGAGCATTATTTGTATTTTAATTTTGTATTGGATGTTAAAACTATTATTTTTTGGAGGTTTAACTAATTTTATTTGATGTTTAACTATTTTTAATGTGTATTTTAATTTATACTTAATATTAAACTATTATGATTACATGTATATTCAAGAATTTAATTGATGTCTACCAATTCTAATTTGATATTTTTAGTATTATATTTGATGTTTTAAACAATTTAATTTAATGTGTATTTTTAAGTTTATTTGTTGTTTTATTGTTGAAAAGATAATGGATTACTGACTTTGATTTTGGCCTAATTAACTTCTCGAACAAGGTTAGAATCTAGCATTTTAGCCACAACTCAGAATTTTCACCTCTAATCCTATGAGAGAATAGACCTTTGAGACAACGTTTGGCACTGTTCGTGCGGTGGTGTGATGCGCTCTACGAGCCAATGTTAGTGGGGATGGAGCAGTGTTATTGACTGAACCGGATCTGCTCAGTGCTGGTGGTGAACGAGTGCGGCGGCAGCCCCATGAAGAATGGGAGTGAGCAGTTGAGGGATCGAAACGACCGTGCTTTTGGGGCTCTTGTGGAGCAGAGGATGTGGATGAGGTTCCCTCAGTGGCACCACTTTTTTGAAGTGGTGAGATGGAAAAGGGAGGCGGTGGAGAGAGAAACTAGGGTTTGAATAAGAGGGAGGGAGACGATGCATATGTTTTATTTTCTGAAATTGCATACTAGTCCCTGAGTTTCAGTACTTATTATAAAATATACTCCAAATTAGAAACATTTCTAAATTTTCCCTCAAATTTGATTTGCCATTTTTCTATTTTCACTCTAGTCCCTCATTTTACGGCAAAACAATCTCGTAGGAAACAGACTCATATTTTAGTTCATTATTCATTAATAAAAAAGAGAAAGTCTTTTTTTCATCTTGGAGAAAGTCTTTAAAAGGGTTAATTTCTCAAGTGATAGGACAAATCAGGGGTCTGATTGCAAGAAGGGTATAGTTTGCTCTTTTCAAAATTATAATTGGGGGTCGAACAGCTGGAATAGAGCCAATTACTTGAGGAACAACTGGCGCTTCTCAGGAATCCAACATGAACAACTGCCACTCCTTTGGGAAAATGGAATAATGGGTCCCGGTGCCACCTCGTTGTAGTCATAACCGACGCGACGAGGGTTCCTTTCTAAGCAAGTTGACCTTTCACTGAATAGTTGACTTTTCCATTACTTTGCATCCTTATATCACATAGGAGTACTCTCTCTCTGTGCTAGTCCTTTCTACAGAAAGAGAAAGGGCTGGTTTTAATTTGGGGAATGTGAAAAATACTAAAATGCTCATGTCAAAATAAAGCCTTCCAATTTGCCCTTTCTGCCTTCACCTTCTTCTTCATTTCCACTCCACCTATCTGCCCCGCCGCTTCTCCTTCGAAATCCACTCCGACCCAGATTCGCACCTCCGCCTCTCCATCCCGGATCTTCGCTCCCTCTCTGTCGCTTCTTCTGTTCGCTCGATCGAAATCTATATGCTTCATATCTACGCCGACGACGGTTTGGGGAGAAGAAGCGTGGCGACGAAGATTAAGGATTTGGGGTGAAGAAGAAAGTTGAGGCGACGATGGTTTAGGGAGAAGAAGGATGGTGCAAAAATAGAAGGAAAAACGATGTAGAAATAGAAGAAGAGAAAGAGTAGAAGTAGAATGGTAGTAGAAATAGAAGAAGAAGAAGAATGGTGGCTGAAAGAAGAAGCGCAGGTGGGGTTGTGTAGAAAGAGAAAGAAGAAAGGGTAGCTCATAAAAAAGAAGAAGAGTGGTATGAGTGGAAGAAGGTGTGGTTGGTAGGGTAAGAAAGAGAGGGTTTGCAAAGTAAAATTTAAGTTATTTAAGGGTAAATATGTCTTTTGATACGTTTCATTTTTTCTTAAAATTGAAAGTGTGCAGATTTGGTTGGGACAAACTAATAAGGAAAGTGGCTAGGATGGAGGGAGCATTTTTTATTCTGTTGGTCTTCATTAATGGATTCGCAGGGGTTTTCGGTGGATACCGATGAAGCGGTGAATGAAGCCATTGCTCTAGCATGGCACAAGAATGGCAGAATATATGAAAATGGCATGATGGATTTATTCGCATGGAATTGGTTTCTAAATGATGATATTCTAGGGGCACCGTCACCAAAGAATTCTTGAATGGCCTCCGTGTTAGGTGTAGATTTATGTTAACCTCATTTTCTCCAAAGTCGAATGTGATGCTGAATCTGGTGAAACAAGTTTCTGTTCAGGTGGAATCCTAGGATGCGTATAAATGGCAAGGTAGTGGACTTTCTCTATAAGTTCCTAGTACAAGTCATGGTCTTTAAGGTAGAGGTGCTTTTGTTGAAGCTGCGACTAAAGCACGAAGCTTTGGGGGAAGAATTAGCGCCCTTCGGGAAGAGATTGTCTTCTTGATAAAGATCATATTCTCCCAGCATTTCATTCCAGGAGGAATTCCATTTCTCTCTAAGTTCATTTTTCGAGCATGTTTTTTTAACACCAGGAGCTATGTAGTTCTTCTATAGTTCCGAGAGAACTTGCTTAGAAAAAAAATAGTGCAAACGCATTCAAATATTACATCAACGGTCTCACTAGTGGAGAACATGCCTATTAAAGATGTTTCCTTCAAGGCTTATTAAAGTCATGCCTTTAATCATCTGCGATCAAAAGTAGTTCCGGGAACCGCCTTTGATTGGCCACCATTAAAGGCGGTTATGAACCGTCATTGTTCGTTGCCCTGGAACTACCGTTGATTTGTTTCGAGCTCGGAATAGGTGGTTCGAGAGTCAGACTTTATGAGTATTCCCGAGTGTGGAATTGATTATCAGAGTCTCGGACTACCTATAGGGTTCCGAACGCGAAACTGATTTTTGAGTTCCGAGTATGGAACTATTGATCCGACAACAAACAGTGAAATGCAGTTATAAACTCAAACGTCTCTTGGCTTCAAGAAGTGTTCCTCCAATGGGGATCAATTCTGGATATGCAAGGGTTTATTTATCCAGGAAATGCACTTTCTGGTGAAACAGTTCCGAGTCTGGAACAACCTCTGATCTATTTGTTCTAATGGAGGAACATGAAATCGGGTCTATATAAAATATTGATATATGGACAGAATGTAGTTCCTCAGTCGGAATTTCGATCGGACAAGATGGTAAAATTAACCTATTTTCACTATAAACCGGCTTTTCAAAATCATCGTAAAACTGATTCAGATTGTACAAAATACAAGAGAGGATGCCACTAGAAATAAAAAAAATCTATAGATTGCTCTAACAAAGCAACAATCTATAGATACAAATAGAATTCATCAAAAATCTACTCCTCACAAGTATGTCATCGTATACTTGTCTCTCATAATACCACATTGGGATTCCTAATTGAAGAGGAGTGGGAGTACACAAGATACCTAGGCGAAGAAATTTCTTGCACTATTGATATCATCTTGTGAATACTGCTTGAGAACCTTTGGAAAAATATGTTAAACAACCAAAGTAACAAAATAAGAATTGGTTCGACATGTTTCATTGTTTAAAAACATTCTCGAAAAATCATCTTTGTAGTCACTTCGTCAATTTCCAGGTTATCCTCACGAATATGTTGGACACAATCTGTTGCGTATAACATTACATAATAGTTTGTACTAATAAATACTACATTAAATTAATAACATTTAATTACAATAACTGATGACTAAATAGAATTTCATGACATGAATACAAATTCATACCTTGATTTGTATTAGGTCCAAACCCTTATTACCATTATTCATTAGACCTTTGATAGAGTCACCCAATATTTTAGCGAACGCATCGGGCGGTGGGTAGTGAAGAGGATCCATCCAGTAAATGCGCTTCTTTTCAGGGACAATAAATATTAATCTCCAATGGTCTCTATAACATTGGAGAAAATATACATTGAGTTTGTATCCATCACCTTTCAATATACAGTGAAACGAATAATTTTTTATCCGTTCGCCGAAGACTTTTGCGAATGTAGTCAACCCTCTCCTGAATAGTACACCCAATTTCTTGAGTAAACATCTGGAACAAATACCCTATCCAACCCTTGTCCTTTTGGTTAGAAAAATAATACATGTACCTTCGAAATGAAATTGGATGTCATCAATTAGGACATGATCAGGAAATATAAAAAATTTGAACAAAGTGAAATGCTATATTACTTACAATAAGTGTAGGGACACTATTGTTTGGTTCACTTGTTCACACCTCCATACGTTTTTAAAGTCAGTCCATGATGCAATGATTCTCGCTTTTCTCCAAATACGCATTCATTACCCGAGAATAAGTAAGTTGAGTTTGTTGGTGTTTGGCCAAGAAATCATGCTAGACCCTCACAAAATGTGGTGACTCCTTAATAATCAGTGCCTGAGTGATAAGGGGTTTTGTAATCTTTATCGCCTTAATGATTGGCTTAGATGTTGTCATTGGTATCTCCTTCAAATGAAAATCTTTGATAGGGTCAACGTAAATGAGGTAAAGCGGTCATAGAAGAAACATTCCCTGTGTGGATCCCACTGGCTTG
>JAULKJ010000009.1:5632339-5651515 GCA_032355405.1 Rubia balearica
TTACAAGTGACAAAAGCGATAAAGTCGCTCTTAACTCTAGTAATAGAATTTCAAGGTAAAATAGAGTATCCAAAGCACAAAAGCCTACCAACGTGAGCATAAAAGATCCCCAAAATCACCATATAAAATGGACACATTAGTCGCAAAGTGATCATCCGTAGGATCCTGAAGATACTGACTAACGAAATTCAGTGCAAAAGCAAGATTCAGACGAGTGATGGTGAGATACTGCAGAGCACCAACCAATGACCGATAAAGAATATAACGAAATTATATTCTCTCTTTTATTGTGTGATTGATGCATGATTTTACTAAGAAGTACAACTAGTTTATGTATGTGGGTCAATTACTTGCTAGTTCTTAGCTAGGTTGAAATCAAATAAACCTTCTACCACTAGATAGGTGGCCTTTATTGGCAAACTTCCCACTGGTACTACTGTGAAGCTGAGAATGCGGAAGAAACTGTGTAGAAATGGATGTAGCATCAGTCATCCCAGCTCTACAGAGAATATCACGAGCATACTTGGCCTGGCCCAAGAACAAACCTGAGGAAGTAGACTCAACCTCCAAACTAAGAAAATAGTGTAAAGAGCCCAAGTCCTCAATGGAAAAATCTTTATCAGTTCGAGCAATGAACTGAAGAATAGCCGAAGAGTCGTTTCCTGGAAGGATAATATTGTCCACATAAACCAAGAGATAAAGCAGAGTAGTTCCGCGAGAAAAAATAAACAGCAATATGTCTGCCGAGGTGCAAAGAAACCCAAGTTGGCGTAGGTAAGTGCTGAACCAGTGAAACCAAGCTGGAGGAGCCTGTTTTAAGCCATAAATGGCTTTCCGCAGGCAACAGACATAATCAAGATGGGCATCATCCTTATAGCCAACAGGTTAGGCCATGTAGACAGGAGAATCATGAACACCATTTAGGAAAGTGTTCTTGACATCCAGCTGATGCAAGGGCCAACGACGCATGGTGGCAATGACACGAACAGTACAAACAGTGGACGCTTTCAAAATAGGGTTGAAGGTATGATTAAAATCAAACCCTGGAATCTGAGAGAAACCCTGCGCAACTAGTCGAGCCTTGTAACGACCAATAGTACCATCAGGCCGATACTTGAGACGATAAACCCACTAGGAGCCGACAACATTCACATATGGCGGACGAGGCACCAAATCCCAAGTATGCTGGTGGCGAAGTGCATTTATTTCCTCATCCATTATTGAAATCCAGCGACGATCACGAAGAGCCGCACGATAATTCTGGGGCTCATTTTGAGAAACTAATCCAGCAAAAAAAACAGATACCTCATAATCAGATAAGGATCGAGGGTGTCAAGAACCATCCATCGTTCTGGTAGCCATCTAATGCAACCGAACGGGTGCTAATTCAGGAGAGGCATCAGTGACAGGGACAAGAGAATCTGGAGCAGAAGTGCTGCGAGCCTGGGACGAAGGTGTAGTGGCCGGAATTATGGGTCTCGGGGCTACAGAAGTAGGCATCAGGGTCGGAGCAGCTGAAGGTGATGCTGGAGCGTCACGATCAGAACAAACCACACAAGGTAACCGAGTAGAGGGTGATACAGGACGAGAGCTAGGTGAAAAGGACCATGCATCATAGGGCTCTGTAAATGAAGATAGCTCTAAATGAGAGGTAGAGCGGACATCCTGTGGAGAGGAGGCATGCGGAAATAAGGTCTCGTCAAACGGGACATAACGTGAGGCGTAAATAAGCCCAGTAGACGTATCGAGACATTTGAACCCATTGTGGCAAGAACATTAGCTAATAAAAACACGTGGGATGGAGCGAGGTGCAAACTTATGAGACGCAAGAGTACACAAACAGGGATACGAACGACAACTATATGGGTGAAAGAGAGAATAATCCGGTATTGTTCCAAAAACGAGCTCAAATGGAGACTTGCCACCAAGAATGGAACTAGGCAGACGGTTAATAATATAACTCGCAGAAGAGAAAGCATCAACCCAATATGATTCCGGAACAGAAGATTGAAATAACATGGTAAGACCAGTCCCCGTGATGTGGCGATGCTTGTGCTCATCCTGACCATTCTGAGCAGGTGTATAAGGAGAGGACATCTGATGATGAATACCACAAGTTACAAAGTGAGCCTGCAATCGATGATTAGTGAACTATGTGCCGCCATCCGTTTGCAAGATTTTTAACTTGGTAGAAAACTGAGTCTCAACAAATGTCTGGAACTGGATAAATACGTCAAAGAAACCAGACTTTCTACGTAACGCGAACAACCAATGCAACTGGAGCCGGTCCCCACAAATTACAGTGCACCTCATCTAACAAACCAGTGGCTTGCTTATCATTGGTAAAAAAATGGCATATGCTTGCTCTTGGCCATTTGACAAGAAGAGCAACTGACAGGTGTAGGCAAAAGAGAGGTGACATTTATATGACCTTTTTTACTCAGTAACTGAAGAGTGGCGTAAGACACATGACCAATACGAGCATGCCATTTCTCAAAGGAAGCTCGAAACTTTCCTGAACGTAATTCACCTAAAAAGGTGGAATCACCAGTTTTAAGAAAACACTGGCCCGAATGATAATGACCTTTACCCATCATTTATCACGTATGCTTTTGCTTAATGAAAAATGTATCGGCATCAAATATAACAATAATAGGTAAATCATGAGTAAGTTTACTAATGGATAGTAGACTTCTGGTAATTTGAAGAACCACAAGAACATCTTTAAGAGTCAAGCCAGAAAGATTACAATGACCAATATGAGAAATTGATAGAGAATCACATATTTCCCACATAAGTGAGACACACCAGAGCTTTGCCGAAAATTGACCGGAACTTGGCCGGAAAAGGACACACGGGGAAGAGGCTATTGAAAAAAAATGAGAGAAGAAAAAAATGGGAAAAGAGAGAGGGAGGGGAATCAGGGCCAAGATCAGTAAGGCTCTGATACTATGTAAAGACTAAATGTTTGAATGATTTATTATGATGATCAGTGCAGTTTATATAGGTTACAAGATTGATTTGAAAGGAAAGGAAATATCTATCATATCCTATCATATCGCAATCAAATCTCAATCACCGATCTCGTCTATTCTAACAAAAGGAAATATCTATCATATCTCAATCAAATCTCAATCACCGATCTCGTCTATCCTGACAACTCCTATCCTAGTTCAAAATGCAAAAAAAATCTTTTATGACTCAAAAGTTGTTGCACTTTGACCCCATATTTTAATAGGTATATGAACAATAATATTATCATATAAGATATTGTTATACGTAGTTTTATGTATTTACAATCAAACATATTCGTTAGAGATCATGAAATATATAATGTGCAATTGGAAATGGGACAGAGGGAGTATAATTTAATTTTATCAATGAAAGAAATTTAAAAAAAATTTAATGGTAGGGTTAAAAATTGATACAACGAATAGATATGTAAATTTTAAAAAAATTATTAGCTCATTGAATCTCACAAAATTATTAGTGCAATGAATAAAATATTTTCAAGAACAAATTACCCAATACAACCACTGAAACCTCACTTTAACACCGACTTTTTGAAAACCAGTGGCCCAAATGAAATTAACACCGGCTTTTTGAAAATTGCTGTTAAATTAACACCGGTTTTATAATTAAAATTTAACACCGCTTTTCAAAAAAATGAAGTTAATTTTTTTAAAAAATTCAGTGTTAATTTAACACTAGTTTGGTAAAAAAAATGATGCCAAAATTGGTGTTAAATGTTTTTGAAATTCAATCTTCACGTCAAAAATGTCAAAAAAATTTCCAAAAAAAATAAAAGAATTTTACCCCCCATCTAGCACCGGTTTTTGAAAACCGATGATCAAAATGAAATTAACTCCGATTTTTTTTTTATAAAAATGGTTTTATATTGACACCAGTGTTTTGAAATTTAACACTGGTTTTCAAAAAATAATTGGTGTTCATTTAACACTGGTTTGATAAAAACTGGTGTTAAAATTTTTAAAAATTCAATCTTCCCTCCAAAAATTTCAAAATATCCACCAAAATTTTGTCAAAAATCCCACTGGCTCGGCATAGCTGCGCGTAGCCGCTAAACTAATTTTTTTTCTTGACTTTCAGTTCCTTCCCTTTTTTGACTATAACAAATAACTAAGGTGATTTAAATTAATCAACGATCAACCTTCATTGACCTTATATATATATATATGAATAAAAATGTTTGATATTAACTAATTAACGCTCAACCCTTAATTGATTTAATATATATATATTCAATTTTAATTAGTCAACGGTTGACCATTATTTGACTTTCTACATGTAAACACTAAAAACTAAGTTGATTTTAACTAATCAACGGTAAACCATTACTTGACTTTCTATATGTAAAGACTAATAATTAAGTTGACTTTAAATAATCAACGATCAATTCTTATTTGACTTAATTTGTATATAGTAATAAAATGTTTGACTATAACTAATCTACATTCAAACTTTGTTTGACTTTTTATATATAAACACTAAAAACTAGGTTGACTTACTAATGAACGATCGACTCTTTCTTGACAGTAATAAACACCAATAACTAAGTTTACTTTAATTAGTAATCGGTCAACTCTTCCTTGACTTTATATATGTAAACACTAATAACTAAGTTGACTTTTAACTAATCACTGATCAACTCTTATTTTAATTAATTTGTATATGCTAATTAATATTTTGACTATAACTAATCTATGTTCAACCGTTAATTGACTTTCTATGTATAAACACTAATGCGAAAAAAAAATGAACGTTAATTGATCAACGGTCAACCCTTAATTAACTAGGTATATATATATATATAAAGTTTGAATTCAACCAATGAAAGGTCACCCCATGCTTGACTTAGTATTTATAAATACAAATAAAAAACTTGATATTAACTAATTAATCAACGTTAAACTCTTAATTTACTTACTCCCAAACACCATGTAATAGAAATTGTCTGCTTTTAGATGGTGCTGTCAACCGGAGATATTGAAGTTATTTTGACTAATCTAAACCCAAGTTGTGTAAAAATAACATAATATTAAAATAACACAAATAATATTATAATATGTCATTGATTTTAATTTTAATTTTTTACTATATAAATCAATCATAAATTGTTAACATATTAATATTATAATTTGTTACTGATTTTAGTTCATTACTATGTATAATCAATCATACTTGTTAAAATATATATCTTCTGAATATATATTTAAAACTATAAATATCTTATGGTTATATATATCACTAAAGAAAATCCAAAGAAACGCGTAATATGAAATAATAAAATGTTCAATTTTTTATACAATGACATAGTACTTTTGATAGAAATATGTATACATATTATTTATTTATTAATGTATGACAAAGTCTTGTTTTAGACCGACTAATTGTTAAATGAGGACATTTTATGATTAGTGAGACTAATAAGGTCAGTTGACATTCACTTTTATTTATTACAATGAGATACATATAATTATGATAACCTTTTAAAATGAATCTCAACACATATATATATAATTACTTTTGAAGTAATTTTAAAATAATTAATTTTTATTGTATTCAATATTTTTTTGGTTTCTAAATAAATTAATTATATCACTTCATAACTCATATAATTTTCCATAAATGACTAAACATTAATTTTAAATTAAATTTAATCTCAACATTTAAATTAATGATATCGCGCAACGCGCGATGATACTCCACTAGTATTTATATACATACAAATGACTAAATTATTTTTTTGGTCCCCAACATAGCATCTTTTACCATCTTTTGGTCCTCGAGAGCTAAACTACATTTTAATACCCAAAAAATTTTAAAATGAAATTTTTGGTCCCCAAAACCAGATTTCGGGTGGTTTTCGGTGATCAAAATATGGTATAAGATGTCATGTTAGGGACCAAAAAATAATATAGTCTTCCTAAAAACCACCCGAAATAAGATTTTGGGGACCAAAAATTTCACTTTGATTTTATGGGGTACTAAAAAAAACTTGTTTTTACTCTCGAGGACCAAAAGATGGTAAAAGATGTTATGTTGGGGACCAAAAAATTAATTTAGTCAATACAAATACAAATGTCTGACTTTAACTAATAAATGTTCAATTGACTTTGTATATATAAATATGAATAAAAAAAGTTGATTTGAACGAATCATCGGTCAACTCTTACTTGACTTAATATATACATAAATATGAATATAGAATGTTTGATTTTGACTAATAAACTGCAACCCTTACTTGACTTAGAATATACATTATTACGAATAAAAATGTTTGAATTTAACTAATAAACGTTCAAGCCTTACTGGACTTTCTTTATATAAACACTAATAAATAAATTCACTTTAACTAAACAACGATTATCCTTACTTGACTTTCTATACATAAACTCTAATAACTAAGTTAACTTTAACTAATCAACGATCAACCCTTACTTGACTTTTTATATAAAGTTGAATTTAATTATTCAACGGTTAGCCCTTACTTGATTCTCTATGTATAAACACTAATCAATGGGTTGACTTTCACTAATCAACGATCAACTCTTACTTGACTTTCTATATATAAACACTAATAACTAATTTGACTTTAATTGATCAATGGTTCACCCTTACATGACTTGGTATATATAAATAAGAATAAAAATGTTTGATTTTAACTAATCAACGAATAAATCTTAGTTGACTTTCTATGAAGAACATTGATAAAAACTAAATTGAAACAACATCAACAGAAACTCACAAATGTCTATCCAGATGATCAAAACCAAGTTTATTTAACGTTGTCGGCACGACTTACCTCCTTCACTGGCTTCACTCACTCATCGGATCGAGATGATCAATGTCTTCCACTTTCTCGAGCATAAAACTATTATAGTAAGGCTTCAAACATTATCCGTTAACCTTAAAAGTTTTAGACGTACCGTACCATGCAGGAATACCTTTACTACTTCAAAAGGACCCATCCACCCTGCCCTTAGCTTACCGGGAAACAAGCAAAGAGGGGATTGGAATAGGAGGACATTTTGACCAACGTCAAAATCCTTCCTATTGATCATCTTGTCATGCCATGCCTTTGTCTTCTCTTTGTAGATCTCGGTGTTTTCATAAGACTCTCTTCTTATCTCCTACAACTCTTGTAATTGCAACTTTCTATGCAACCCGCCCTCATTAACATCAATGTTGAACCTCTTGACAACCTAATACGCCTTATGCTCTGTCTCCATCGGTAAATAACATGGTTTTTCCAAAGACTAACCGATATGGTGACATATTTATTGGCGTCATGTAAGCCGTTCTATATGCTCACAAAACATCATTAAACCTAGAAATCCAATCATTCCGGCTAGGATTAACCATTATCTCAAGGATGGACTTTTCCCCCCTATTTGAAACTTTGGCTTGTTAACTGGTTTGCGGTTGATAGGCGGTGGAGGTCTTGTGAGTTACACTATACTTCTTAAAAAGTGCCTCTATTGTTCGATTCAAAAGTGGGTGCCACAGTCATTAATCAAATCTTGAGGGTCCCGAACCTATAGAAGATGTTATCCTTTAAGAAATCTGTAACCACTTTAGAATCATCAGTCCTAGTGGGTTTTATCTCTGCCCGCTTTGACACATAATCGATAGCAAGAAGAATATACATAAAACCACAAGTGTTAGGGAAAGTTTCCATAAAATTAATACTTCATACATCAAATATTTCACCATATAGCATAGTTTTTTGTGGCATCTCATTCCTAGAAGAAATATTCCCTACCCTTTAACACTTATCACAAGACTTGAAAAATATGTAAGCATGCTTATTCAATGTAGGCCAATAAAAACAACACTTTAGGACTTTCCTAGTGGTTCTCTTAGCTACAAAATGACCCCCGCATGCATAAGAATGAAAAACTGTAAGAATTGAATACACTTCATTATCGGGGATGTATCTCCTAATAACTTGGTCTACAAAATTCTTCCACAAAAAGGATTATCCCACACATAATATTTTGCATCACTTCTTAGCTTATATTTTTAAACCTTAGAAAAATGAGGAGGAAATTTACCGAAGACAAGGAAATTGATGATATCGACATACCACGGTTGGAGATCTACGATTGCAAACAATTGTTCATCAATGAACTCCTCCCATATTTTCTCCATCCATGGAGCATCACCTCAACTTGAGTGGCCTGAGAAATAACCATATAACCTTGGTGGCGGAGCTCTTCTTCCACCATCAGTCTCCCCGCAGCGATGACACCTCTTCTACCGGTGCCTCCTCTACGAGCCCGAGTCAGCATCGAGTAACCTGAGTTGATCTGGTTGGCCCGAGTCATGGCCTGAGTTACCCCGAATCTTGACCCAAGACGGTTCGACCCATTGAAACCCGAGCTTTCAAACCCGTCGGATCTTTACCCAAGACTGTCGGGAAACTTAAGTCCGCCGTGGATTTAGAGCTTGACCACCACCAGCTCAGGTCACCATAACCCACGACCACCCGCTCCGGCCACCACAAACCACCACCTCCATCACCGCCCAGCTCCTCCCTACCCCAAACCCCAAATTTCAGACACAACGAAGAACAAGGGACACACCAGCAAACCCCACCCAAAACCCTAAATTCCACCACAACCCATGGCCACTACCTCTCCCTCCACAAACGCTCACCTCCACCACCGCCCAGCTAAAAACAACCGCCACCACCTAGCGCCAGCGTCACCTTGATCACAACCACAAACGCCAGCCTCCACAAACACCCACCTCAACGACGGCGATTTCAGCGGCACCACCCTAACCCACCTTGGTGTGAGGATGCATGTGTTTCTCATCGTCAAAGAAGGGAACCAATTCTGTTTCGCCTAGCCGGAGAGGAGTAGCGAGCGGCGAATGGAGAAAGGAGAAAGGAGAAACGAATTGGGTTTAGAAGAACGGAGAATAGGGGAGCAGTGAACGGAATTGGGTTTGAGTTGAGCAGAGAATAGGGAAGTGAAGGGAATGAATTGGGCGGAGAAGGGGAAAATGGAAGAAGAACTGAGTAAATTTAGTTTAGGGGCATCATAGACATTTCATATTTTTAAAGATTTTTTTTTGTTTTTTAGAGGGGTAAAATAGTATTTTCATCATGATCCGGCCTCAAACAGTCGAAAAAGGTTATATTTGCACATACACAAACTAACCAGGGTTATATTTGCACTTTCAATTATCACAGGGTTATATGTGCACTTTCGTGAATTATGTAGGGTTATATATGCACTTCGCTCTAATTTATATTTAGAGTCAAAGTTTACCAAGTTTGATTTGGAAAAAGTAAACTTGCCAATAATGGAGGACAGGGGTTTATGAGTCAATCTCTTGAAAGACAATTTTTTAATAAGTTGTGGAAAGACCAAGGTTTAAATTGTAAATTAGAAGAAATCAAGATAAAATTTTTGAATTGTATCAATTGGATCATAAACTTATACCTACTACACGTTGCATAATAAAGAAATTATATTGCAACCAAAACGTTTTAACTTTCTATAATTCTGATTCAACCCCGTCTTTCTATATGCATATAAAAATATGATTTTCCCAAAATTTTAACATAATTTACATCGATAATAAAGAAAGGAAAAATAAAGCAAGCACCAGCAGAAGAAGTTTCGGAGGGGGAGAGAGGCAATGTCACTAAAACTTGATTCAGCAAGTGAAATCAAACATACTGTGGTACCAAATTTCTGTGCCTAACTAGTTCGTGAAGATCATGAACAATCTTAAATACAGCATCTGGCTTTGCCAGTCTCAATGCATTCTGGGACATGGATTTCAGCTCATCTTGCTTTGGACCGAACCATTCAGCAACTATCCTAGCTATCTCTTTTGGCGATTTTGAATACTTACCGCATCCATTTTTAACAACATACGGCACGTTCCCAGCTTCCTGCAATCAGAGAATATGGACAACATACAGCTGTTATTTACCATACTATCGATCCACCGCTAAAATTGGAGATATCACTCAGAGCATCAATGGGGTGCCAGGCAGAGCCGGCCAAGAAAACAGAACAGGAGCCAAAGATGACTATGATACCCGCATACTTGGCTAAAAAATTGTGATGCCAAATTTCCATTTGAGATATCAGATTGTAAAATAAATATTGAGCTAATGAAGCACACTGCAAGGTTCTGTTTCATTTTTTCCTGAACAGTTAGACGTGCAGAGTTTCTCAATCAGGAGAGCGGAAAATATTACCTGGCCTGCAATATAGCCGTTCAGAATTAAAGGAAGACCTCGAATCATGGATTCTGCAATAGTTCCAGGACCAGCCTAAAGAAGAACGAAGCATGAGATGGTCAAGAAAGATATAGACTAGTATCTTCATTACCAGAGCGCTTGGAACCAAAGGACCAGGGAGCTACCTTAGTAATGATGCAATCAGAAGCACCCATGTATTCCTCCATTTTAGTGACAAAACCCTTCACCTGAAAACATTCAGGATAGATGACAACAGAATAAGGGTTTTATCACGCAAAATTTCTTGACCTCAAAAGGAGGACATAAGTATATATCCGACATGTCCAAGAGCATACTAATTAATATCTCAAGAGAGTGAAAACACTTTACTGCTCTGCAGTTCGTGGTGTATTTCATTTTCATTACTTTAGAAGGTCAAAATGGAGGAAGGGTATTCCTATGAATGGTAGAGCTGGAAGGCAGCAATCATTCTGGGAGTCCCAACAACTAATTAGAATGGTAGCAAAAAAAAGATATTAAGGGTGGTATTCTCCAAGAAAGTCTGTACCTGGACAGGAATCTTCCAATCATTTGCAAGCAATTTGCTCACTAGCTTTTTATTCCGACCACATATTACAAGGAGCTGACCTCTGGGCTCACCAGTAGAATCATCATATAGTGCATCTCCCAGAGCTTGAGCTGTAGACTCTATCGGCCCCATACCTTCCCCACCACCCATCAGCAATACAGTAGGAAGTTGCTCGTCCATTCCCAGTTCCCTTCTTAAATCAACCTAGAATTTAAACACATCAAGTCCAGACTCATTAATATGCACACACAGAGAAAGCGAAAGAGCTGGGACTGTACTGTAGCAAACTGGAAGAAATTGCGTCATCAAAGAGTTGCACTAGCACACAAAATATATTCATTACCTGACTTTTCAGTGAGCAGCCAGCTTCACAAAATATACTTGATATCTATTCACGATATCTAAGACAATATAATACTGATCCTTCAAACTTGGATACTATTAAAATTCTATGATGGTTAATTCAATTTTTTTAAAATAAAACCTCTAAATGGAATGGGTTTCATAGAATTTTATTTTAGGCACTATCTTCCTGCATATGCCCAACTATATCATGTTTTGGGTAAAAGATCATCACTGAATTCTCATCAACATCTTTTGCCTCTTATCCATGTCTTCTACATGTTTTCTCCCTAATGCAAACATAAACAGCAAAACGCAGCAATAACTGATACCAGCATTTGGGGTGGTACATCAAATCTTGAAATAATAAAGCTCAGACATTAGTAGGATCAACAACCTCAACTAGACTAATATATATTATCATGAAACAAAACTTACAACACAAGATACAGATAAAGATGTAAGGGGCTAAATACTATTCGTCCTTTGAATTCACTTGGATAATGATAGCATATAACTTGTCGGTCAACAGAACAAAAGTAATCATCATAAAATCTCCAATCTGGAAATTCTATGATAAAAATGCTAGTACGGGTAAAATTTACTTTCTACTTGCTAGTTTATACCAATTTTAAACTAAAAAGGCGTGAAGGAGTCTCTCATCCCACTCAAAGAGTTCCATTTGATAATTATATATATTTTACTGATTACAGGGTACTATATATAGATTATTTGTCACCATATGTTCTGCACATGCCATTATACTTTTAGTTGTAAAATGACCTTGGCTCACCTGTCCCCAATTAGTAAGGACATCAGTTGTAAAATAAACAAATTGAATCCAGAGTTTACGAATGGAAGATTTGGAGGTGGGAAATGAACTGAAATCACGAACTACTGGGAAAGATGTCCATATTCACTGTCAGTATAACAAAATAAAATGTATCTAATTGATAAGAGCAGAGTGTCATCATTGCTTATCTACTTAAGAGCAACGAAGGCCATCATCGAAGCATTTTGTTCCAAAGGATCTCAACAGTTAGGTTTCCAGAACCAAAGAAACCAGATATTATAGTAATAGTTAACAGGAAAGGTTGGCACTTTTAGTCAAATTGATTATTTAACAGCATAGCGCATTAATGCTGCTGCTCTCCAGCTGAGTAAAGATTTCAAGTCTTGCACACTAATGGATAGTTCGGATAGAAACAAGTCAGAGCAGCATAACACTGAGTGATTGCTTCAAAATTAGGTGCTGATTTACTTACTGAACCTCAACAACTGACATGTGTCATTTGGAGAATTCAGAGCAAAGCCCAAGATCACATGACATTAAGTACATGTTTAAACTGGAAAACTAGCTAAGCATGCCTAGAACTTTGAGAGAAACTGGAACATGTGGTAGCGTTAACCCAAGATTTTATCTATTATTTCTCTGGCTAAAGAGACAAAGTAGACAGTCATAGCTAAAGGCCTATGCTACCCTGACACTTCAAATTTCAGACAGTACCCATGTCGACACAACACAGATACTAGTACGTCGAAAACACGGAAACTAGTATCTAATCCGTGTACAATGCGGTTGAATCACCCCGGATACGGCAATCCGCAAGTCACGAAGAAAAAATAGATAAACATTACATATTTCAAATATTTTACCATACCCTTATTTCCTTTGATTATCTACTATTATTCCTTTCATAATTAATTTTCCCACCTTTCAAACTTCAATCAACCAGCTGTTTACATCCTTTCCATATCACAAAATTTATTTTCCTTCTTTCCAAGATTTTTCGTTCTTTCCAAGTATTACAAATGATATTTTAAAGAATTACATAACTTCTATTCCTATAATTATTTATCTAATTTCAAGATTTTTTACCATGTTTTATGATTATCTATCCCCTGTCTAATATAAGACAGTACCCCCTATCCATGTCTATTATAGGATGGTGTCCTCGCTCCCGTCTCCAAATTCAGGATGGTGTCCTCGTACTATAAAATTTAGAAAATTCGGTGTCGGATACTCGGATCCGTACTAGTATCCAATATGGACACCGTGTCCAGGTATAAGGCTGATTGTTTTTTGTTCATAATACAGAAAATGTCAATTGCATTTACAAAGAAGCTTACGTAAGAGTAAGGTTGAAGAATAATTTCTTTTACCCTCTCCAACAACATGAGAACTCCAAAATAATTTAAACGGTGAAATTATAAACACACTTCTAGCCTATCTAAGCTATAACATCTTCACAGTGGCATGTATATGTGTGACGTAATTATAGATTTTTGCCAGTTTAGAACCAATCCTGTTATATTATAGAAAGGACCCCATGAATTAACTCTACAACCTCCTTCAGAAAGAGATGAAGCTGTTTTGTTCTTTAAGGTAGAAGTTAAAACTTAAAATCTGAGTTCTAAATTCTAATAGCTATAAGCCTAGAACAATACTAGAACAGTTTTATGAAATCCCGTACGCATGCAAATAGAAGACTAAAACACTGAATGAACTGAACTGTCAAGATAAAGTTTTAGAAAGATGCTCTCAGAAGTCACTTCAAAGGCAAGGTAGAAAACTATAAATTCAATTGCAAATATTTTGATTTTTCCTACTTCCCTAGCAACCCTGAAAATCGATGTAAAACTCTCTGGAATCAACATAAAGCTTCAATCATAATTATACATGTGGAAGTAACTATAAGGAAAGAGATAATCTCCATGAATCCAAATTGGACTCCCCCACAAGACCACCAGTGCCTATCATAAGAGGAACTGGGTTTTAAAAAGCGCGCTTAAGCTCTAAAAAGCACGCTTAAAGCGCTGAGCTCAAGGACGAGCGCTTTGTATCACGAGGCGCTGAGCTCAAGGACGAGCGCTTTGTATCACGAAGCGCTAAGCAGGACGGAAAGCGCGTGCTTTTTAGTGCTTTTTGGCATTTTTGCTGAAGCGCAAAGCGCTCCAAAAAGTGCAGTTTTGGGCTGAAATGGGCTTCAACATTTTGTTTCCTTATTTATAATAAAATATATTGGGCTGAAATGGAGTAGCTTTTAGGGTTAACTAATTCTGGAATATTAACAAAACAGAGTTTAGTGATGGAGATGAGGTCTATGGGGATACTTTTGGTGGAGATGATGATTTTTTTGATGACTAGAGTTCAGAGACTTAAATGATTTCATAATAATTTAAGAATCCTTCGATCTTACTTGTTCAATTCTTCTCACTACCTTTAAAACTTTGAATTTGGTAATGTGTTGAAAGCTTTATTTGCCTTTTATTTGCAAGTTTTAATTCCAATTCTCTAATCAAAGGCTAAAAACGTCAAAAAGGGAAGATCCCTTTCAAGGAGAACCTGAATGCAGGTTAGTTTTCACTGGAATGGCATATTTTTTATTGGAAAATTGCTAAAACAAAGAACTACTTAGCCCTGCCCCAACAAAAGAAAAAAAAAACAAAAGAAAAAAAACACGAAAGCAAATAAGATGCTTGCTTAAATTACCAACCTTAGGCTTAACAGCCTTCACAAATGAAGGTCGAACTGGAAGGCCGTAAACCTTGATTTGGGAGGGTTTCAAACCAGCTTTGGACGCTCGCTTTGCAACCACTTCCGATGGACAGTAACACCTTGTTACAAGCTTGTGGAACCTGTAAATGAAAGTTCATAAAACGCTGAACCCCCTCCATTCAGACAGAACAATACAAAATCCAAATAAGATATTACCATGTGGGATGACAAGTCGACAGATCAGTCACAACGGTGGTGAATACAATCTTATCCAAAAGACCCTTTGTTCTCAAAATACGGAGTGGCACGTGTTGCATCAGAGGATGAACGCTTATAATTATATCAGGCTTGTATTTCATCAAACCTTTGAAAACCTCCCTGACAAAACAGCAAATTACATTCAATTAACCCCCCCAAAAAAGAAACTGCACACATGCAAGCTATCCAATAGTCTCACCTAGCTATAAAAGTAGAGGTAGCAGCAAAGTTGGATTGATGAACTACGCGGGGACAGGAAGCATAATAAGTCAGTTTCCACAAGGAGCCATGTTTCACCAAGAAATTATAGCTCCTAGGCAATTGGTTAAAAGGCCAGGGAGTATGATCAGTCCATAAATCAGTAATATGAACCTGGAAGCAACAAACAAACAAACAAACCATGAATCCTTAACCATCATTTCTAGTTTTCCACAAACATGAAATACATAAAAGCACCAAGCAAACCTGATAGTCATCACCAAATTCGTCATAGAAGGTAGCCCTGATGGCCTCAGCAGAGGCCCTGTGCCCTCCACCAGTGTCACTCATCAAGATGAGCACTTTCTTGGGCTTCTTCACAGACTCAACCCCATTCGCAGGCACCCCTTCTTCACCCACCCACACACCACCATCTCCACTGCCCTCCCCGGAAGAATCAAGCCCGACAGACCCGAACCCGATAGGGGCTTTCTCGCAATGCAGCTTGATGAGCCTGTTGAACTGGTTTAGAGCCCTGGTAATCCTAAAGGCGGCGCCTTTGGAGCTCAAACTCAACGAGGCAACGGCCCTCGCCTTGTTGCCAGTAGCATAGCTAACTAAGCAGCCATCCGAGTACAATGCTGTGGTGCGTCCATCAAGGTTGCTCTTGGTAAAACTGTCGAACACAAACGACCCCAACTGGGGTAGATAGTTGAACACATTCGTGGGCTCCTGAGAAACGGATGAAGGCTGCATTTTCTTTGGGAATCAATACAAACAGGCGGTTATCATGTGAAAAAATTGGCGGATTTTTGGCAAAGAAAGGGAAGCTGTGAAGACTGGAGAACAAGTTTGGTTCTTGGGAGCCACAGGAGGGGATTTGGTGGAGGATATATAGTGGGAAGATTGGCCTTGTGTCGTTACACACTAAGCAGAAGAAAAACAATGAAGGCAGTCAAACGCAATGGATTAGTGGACGCCTCTTCCCACTGTAGTCACGCACTTTCAGTTCCTTCTCGTGCTCCTCAAATATGGATGGTGGTTTAATTCACCTTCTTCTTCTTCTCCTCCTTTTTACCTTGTAACTGAAAACATAATTGAAAACCAATTTTGGAGGATTAATTTTCCCACAACACAGTCTAGACCGACTTTTAGTTTTCCCATGACAAAAACTCTAGACTGATTAACCGTTAAATATATTATTTTATAATTATTTAATTGATAGGGTGATTTGATATTTGATTTTATTTATTAAAACGAGTTTTCTATAATTTTGATTTTTCTAAAATGTATTACATTGTATAAATAATTGTAATTTAACCCTAAAATTATTGAATTGATGTTTGACCTGATTGGTCTAACCGTAAGTCGGTCTAGCAGAACACTTTCTCTACCCAAAATATGAATTTTAATTTAATTTATTCTACTAACGTATACCCTAAATTTGAGAAGTGCTGGTGATTTTGAAAATGGTTCTAAGATGGCTGGAAAGTGGTGTGAATAGCCGTGTGCGAACGCGTTCTGGCCTCCGTCCAGCTTTAAAAATACTTAAAATGTGATAAATTATATTGATCATGAGGTTGTACGTATGGAAAATGATACTTCATCCGCCACACTTCAACTTCAACCTGCACACTTTTTGGTCAACTTTCTCAAAACACATTTGAACATAAATTTTAACCAGTATATAGATACAAATATCATTATGTGAGATATCATTGAATTCCCTGCATGATGTATTTTCTAAACATCAAATTTTAATACACCATTTTTATACATAAATAAAGTTATCGTTGGTCAAACATGGTATGAGAAAATTGATCAAAAAGTGTATAGCTTGAACTGGGACGGAGGGAGTAATAGTTTATGAATAAATAAAAATTTAAGTATCAACTCGGGTATTATCTGGTTGGGCCTAAATAGTCACATAATGCCCCTCAACAAGCTACACAACTAAACTCCATATTTGCGTGTGAAAACTGCACCATCTTCGAAGTTTAACATATGGAACGACATTCTTACGAGTGACTAAAACTAAAGGAAATACATTCGAAATATAGACAACAGCAGTTACGGGTCCTCAGGAAGGAGAGCCAATAAAACGAAATAAAAACAAGGAGAAAATGATACGGTAGCAATGTACAATTTGGGACAAGCATTCTTCAGATGGTTCATCTCACCCAAGTACCAAGTACCCCCTGAGTTCTCTTATCTGCAATGCCTTTTTCTCTCATGAAGCTCCTGTCAAAAACACGTGATGAAATCACGGAGTCAAAAGTTCAGCGAAAAAGATGACCTTTTCAAACAACAGCTCATACTGATAAGGGTGATAGCAATGAAGAGAGGCACTGTAAGGTTTGATGAAGTGTGGAACTCAGAAAAAGTAATGGAACAGAGATATAAATCACCAGCCATGCTTGGAACTTACCAGGATGGTTATGAATTTGGTCTACTGGGTTTATGTTTCTGTCTTTTCCAGCTCGGCACTCAGTATGTGGTGGAGAAGCATATCAACTCTCTGACTCCTTGTTTTCATGCTGAAGAATGCAACAAAGGACATCAGTTAGTTAAACTACAGCAAGTGTGTGCAGATTAAAAAATAAATAAAAAGAAGAGCAGAACGAGATGTGTACCCAACATTCCGTCTGCGTGTACTTCCGTTCTCCCCCTGATCGTACAAGATTAGAGCCCATGAGATTGGGAAGACGACAGAATTTTGAATAAAATGTTCCAATGTCGTGAATGATTTATTAGGGAGAATTTCAGCAGTTATAATGAAATTCCACGATCGTTAATGATTGTCACACCACATTAATTGCTCCAAAACATGCAATCTAAGACAATACTAAGGACATGCACTACAGCTTTGCAATATGTTGCTCAGCTCTTTCAGCTGTAGAGTATCAAGAATTAAGTGACATAGTAGCACTTGCCACATGCCTTCATACCCACACGGACAGTATCAGCATTGAGCAACAAATACGAGGTATACTGTACCGAAACATATATTGCAAAACATGATTACCAGTAGCAGATGGAAAATGGAAACATCAAGGTCTGGCCAGTTGGAAGAATTTTGTGCGGCAACTCCTGTTTTTGTTTGGTTTTGCATTTTGCTTATAGTGGCTAGAAAGGTTCGAGCTCAGTAAATTATTGTTTGATAGTGATTTTGAAATGAGATATGGGATGATGTTCAAAATGTGGTTTAAATGAGGCTTTAGAAGCCCCTTAAGATGGCAAAACTTCAAACTGGAACTAAATTTCAATCCAGCGTCTAAAGCCAGGTATTAAATGTGCTGCTTTCCGTACAAAGGTTTAGAATCGAAAGATGAATTTGAGCGAAAGCGCTGGCCAAACTGAACTTGCAATCTCCAAGACTAAAGGGGGGTGACAAGTTTAGCTTGTGCATGAAAATGCAAGAAGCATAATCTGACTATGAAGTTAATTTCAGCAGGTATGTTTTATGGCAATGATACTACTACACACTAATTACAATATATGACAGACAAACCTCGCTCTCAGTATTTCCAGCCTTCTCTGATTCTTCAAGCTCCATCTCAGCAAAGAATGCCTCCAATACAAAAGCTACAACCTGAATTAAGAAAAAGAACATCAAGTATTAACTTTCACCTTAGGAGACTGTCAAAGAGCTAAAACCACAAAAGATGTACAATAAAACACATCAAACTAATAAATGGCACAGTGAGAAAAATTAATTGCCCCTTTCCTAACAAATGAAAGCAAAGGTAAAAGGAAGAAGTTTACATCTGAAAATCAGGTAACAACAGTATCCTGTTTGTTTGTAAACAAAGCTTAAATGCAAGCTTCAAACATTCTCACAGCCTTTATACATTCTTAAAGGTAAAAACTTCAATAGATAAAAGAAGCTATTTAGAAGATCCCGAGACATATTACTATATTAAAACTATGGGTTTTCAAACACCAGATATCAATTTAAAATGTGGGACTGGAAATGCAAATTGAAGGGGTTCATAAGGGAGCAGAAGTTTACCAAATTTAGAAGCAGCAATACTGTAATCAGATAGAAGCTGACGAAATAAA
>JAULKJ010000009.1:5677810-5696085 GCA_032355405.1 Rubia balearica
TATCTTACCATCCTGATGTTAGAAGAAGGCTGCTCTTCGCCTCACCCAAAGTTGTGTGTGAAGCAACAATCTGAATCAAAACAACCAGTTACAATTTCTCCTTGGAACATAATAGACATGAAGAAATCAAGAAACAAATATGGTGGAACAAAAGAGTATGAGTTACACAAGGTTTTCTTTCATGAGACATTCTCTGATACCTTAGATGGTGCTTTCCCCCAAACCAAGCACCATCCAGTTATCCTGCATAACTCTTGTCTCTTCTTGTCAAAGTCGTAGTTGATATATATGCACATAATGCCCGCTACCAGAATGTATGCAACAAGCTGCAAAGAGAGTCATGCTTGTGAAAAGAGTATAAATAAATGAGAAAGAAACAAACACAGCTTATTCTAATTATTATTTTTATCGACGAAATACTAGCAATACTATATAGCATACTGGAACTGAATGTCCATATGGAATATATATCTAAATACAGTTATCTATTCAAGCCACTATAGCTGAAGTCAAACACTTAAATTGAAATAATAGAATAAAGCATAATACATCACCATCTTCGATTTATTTCAAGTAATTTCATGTTATCCAGAAATTGTACTCAAATTCGAGTGTAACGTGAAGATATAACAAAAATATGACCTGTTGTCAACTAGATGTTGTTATGCTGGCTTTACAACATTCAAAATAAGAGGTTTCCTTTCCTATTAAAGCACAACAAATTAGCATAAGCATAAGACTGCAATCCTTGATTTATTTTAGAAATAACTAGTGATGATGGCTTGCAATAACAAAGATCGATTAGTCATTAAGTTAAGAAATCTAAAACTCGGAGAAAGTTACAGCACATGCAAACAAATGCAAAAAGCATATGGTCTAAGTATGTGGTTCAGAGCAAAAAAAAGTGACTGAAAACTTTTAAACAATTTCTTGTTAGAGATTTAACCTCAAATGTTTGGTAGCGGACATAAAGCTTAGCATGGGAACTACTAAAGTAAAAGAAGTGAAAGCAATCTTACATTTGTCCTTGCTGACAATTTTCTGTTGTTGTCTTTCCAGAAAAAATGTTGTATGAAAGACCACTGAAATATTAAACATATGATTAATGTGAAATTTTAATCATAATGAACCAAAATGCTACTTCTATGTGCATAAATTACAAAGAAGAGTGCATTTTAAAAACCCAGACAAAACACAAACATTGTTCAATTGATGATTGTCTATTAGTGCTGTCAAAATGAACGCAAAAATGAGAAAACCTTTGAGACCTTCAAATGGTTTTTTACAACCATATAATTCTAGTTTGACAAGAAAAAACAAAAAAATCATACAACGGATGCATTGATCTGGTAGATAAATATCGATTTACACTTATGTGGCTGAACCAGAAGGCTTCGGTACATTTAAATCTGATACACTTATGTTTACTGCACTTTGGGACGGAAATGCTAGTTAGCAGAAAAGTATCTGAGGATGGTTGTTAATCCTATTACCGGTTTTAAACATGCATGACTTCAAAAAGAAATACATTGTCCAACATAAGAGTAGGGTTTTCAATAGAAGCATGGGTTTCACATGAAACAAAATGAATCAGATGTATGCAATTTAGAAACTTACTTGATGATATAAAATTTCTCATGTCCTGTTAGAAAAAGGATAACAATCTCACTAGCTGGTACTACCGACTTACCTGATAAAGATTCATGTTGGAAGCCAATTTGCTCAAGACCCACCAGTAAATGCATCACCGACGTCATTTGTGCAAATAGCCTTGACTTTCTGACCAGGAAACCCGTCCCTTAAATCTCTGCAAATTTAGTCTGGTTTAATACTAAATGCAACCTCCAAGTACAAAAGCTTTATAGTGGATTGATAAAATGAAGAAAAGAAGGTAAGGTAAGGTAACGTGAAACAGGAACTAGTACAAAGAGATTTTATTCATGGTAAATGCATAGAGTAACTTTCCAGCTTTCCTTAGTGTAGTATTTGCAGCCCTCTGAACCTTCAGATACTATCAGAAGACTCAAATTCGGATTAAAAGATTCTTCATTACCACATCACTAATGTTTAACAGAAAGCAAGTTATACTCACAGAAACATTATACCTTGATAAAATCAACTTTGTCCCATATCTTCATTACACATTCAAGTTGCATCAGCTGAAAAGCAGAGGGCCAGTCTCAAACTTGGACCGTACGACAGTAAGCTACCCAATTTTTTAGCAATAACCACTGTCGAAAAAAGAAAAAAAAGTTGTATGAAGGCAACTAAATTAAGCTAACACATATCAAAAGATATTTATGAAAACCAATCTAAATTGAAGGACTGGCTGGCTGCATAACAAAATTAATGGTAGCAACATATACATAATGTACAGAGCAATCTGCAAATTAGGTATAGATGTACATAATGGTTACATATAATATTTACATATACATAATATACATAAATGGATACATGTATTACATATGCAATGGCTACATATATAATGTACACATACATAATATAGGGAAAGACAATTTAGCAAAATGTAAAAAAAAAAAAAGTACTAAACTAAATTCCATAGATAAAATACAGGAAATAGCAGATAATAATCCTTGAGTCACAAAGTGAACCAAAAGCACAATGAACATAAAAGAAAGCACAATCAAAACAGATTAAGATCTTTAAGATTTCACAATTTATGAGGCTTAAAATTAATACTAAATGGTGGAGCTAACTATGACAAAGATGTCATAGAAAGTGCCGCTTCAGATCTTCGAAAATTGATGAGACACCAAATGATGCCAGTTCAGCTCGCTTGCTTCGTCCATAGCTTTGGTAGCCATGTCGTGACCTAAATAGTAAATGATGAGATTTTATAATCAAAATAATGATCATTAGCAATCACGAGACACAGAGGCAAAGAGTGACCCAAGGTTTCAAATTATACAATTGAAGACTCGAAAGGTTATTACTTTGTTGAACTAAAAGAAGATGTCCAAATGGTTTAACTGTCTAATTCTTACGTAGATCAAAGGGAAACATAATATGAAACATGTTTATGGTTAAGCAAACTAGTGTGTTGTTTAAAATGTACTCAATTAACTGACAAAAAGGGAACATCAATCTCATAAACGATATAAGAAGGAAAATTCTCGATCAGGGGATTCCAGAATACAAACCATTTGTTGCAAGCTGTCCGATGCCCCAACAGTCGTAACATCAGATTCTGAGTTTACCTGTGATGTGGAAATCAGTTATACTGCACAAAATCTAAATGTAAATATATGTAAACAAAAATGATGGGAAAAAGGAATCAGAGAAACAACATTGACTTACCTTATAAACTTAAAGTTCATTTGTTCTTCTACTAGATATTGCTTGTAATATCTTCACACTTGAATCTCCATACAGCTCCTCCTGTTTTTCATCGATTCGTGTCACCGGATTTACTACTAGAAACAAGAAAACCATTACACATTACAAGCTTTCAGCCTGAAAGCAGTTGCCAAGTCATGAGCTAATCTAACCACTTCTTAGCAAACCTTAACTACTAATAAATGATCACAAGACATCTTCAATACCTGGATTTTGCATATGAGATTTTCAAACATATCCAACACTACTATAGCACTAGCATAACAATGATATGTGAATTGTGTCGGACAAATACTGATTAAAACTAACAAGAACAGCGTGTATATTACAAACTTAAACATAACTTAAAAATAAGTACGCTCTGTTTGAAAACAAGGACCGCATCAATTATAGCATAATGAGTAAATCTCTAAAAGAGGAAAATTTAATCTCCAAACATCAGGTCAATGATAAATTAAAGCAACCAGCATGATAATTTCAAAAAACATCTGAATAAAACTCTAAGATATTCACACTATAGGTATACCGGCCGCTATTCCTCCGAAATTTCTTGGCTCGTCTCCAAATTTGAACCTCCGTACACCGGCCGCTATTCCTCCGCCAATATTTTGCTCCTAAACTCCACCGCATAACCGCCGTGAGTTGGTTGCGGTTCGTCCGCAAGAATCCTTCACTTCATCACCGGAGTTCGCGGGCTCTTCGACCCCTAAATTTTAGCTCGAATTGGAGCTAATCAATTGAAGAATTCCTCAAACCTTACGTAGAGCTTCCTCTTTAGATCGGCCGCGGTTATCCACTGAAATTCCCAACTGAATTCGAAGCTTCTCCTCCAACATCTTTAATCGCGAGTCCATCTCCTTCTGAATTCGAACCTCAAAATCGTACACCTGTTTCTTCTACTCGCCAGCAACCTCAATAATTCATGCCTCATGCTTCTTCAATTGTTCCTCCATTGATTTTTCCCTTTGCCTCCGTCATGAAATTTTGGTTTTACTGTAATTTTGAAGCATTTGGAACGAACTGCTATGGTATCGAATGTTAGGGTGACCCAAAAACTAAGAGATTGGTTTAGGAATTTAGTAAAATATCAATGACATCAATGGTAAAGAAAATTTGTTTGAACGGTAATGAAGAAAATAATAGGGTACTTAGAAAAACAAGTTGTATAGAAAAATATAGGAAGAATGATTGTTCGGACTTCGGAGAAGGAAATATGCACTGTATCAGTTATGCCATTGTTCTATATCTCATGAAAATACAAATTAGTAATTCCTTCCTTCTCCCTCAGTGTCGTTTTAAATTGACTAACTGTAAGATAGAGTCGTTTTATAATAGATGTAATTAATTAGATGATTTGATGTTTATTTTTATTTATTGCATCGAGATTCCTATAATTTTAAAAAGAACGTATTGTAATGTAATTATAATTTGACCCTAAAATTTATTGAAATGGGGGTTTTAATGATTGGTCTAACCGTTATTCGATCTAACAGTAACTCTCTTTATTTTAAGATTTAAAGAAATAATTTGGGCTATTGTTTTTTTGAAGAAATTTAAGGTTTAATACCTACGAATACGAAGTATACCTCCACAAGAATAGACAAGAAATAAAGAAGAGATTGAAACGAAATGTTTTACCTAGGTTCGGACAAATTGTCCTGCATCCTACTTAGAGAATAGTTCACTAATGATCAATCCAAAACTATAAAGATTACAACATTCAATGCTTCCTCCATCCTTTCTCTCATTTGTCTCAAAGTACTCCCTCCGTCCCATCATTAATTACTTAATTTGACCTTTTAAAGTCAACTATATAAACTTTTAGCTATTGATATCTTTATTTATGTGTGTAAAAAATTTTAGAAAAATTATAATATAAAAATACATGTTATGATGAATCCAACGATATATAATATAATAATAGTCTTATAAATATAATAATAAAATTTAATGGTCGAAATTGAGTTAGTTTGACTTCCAAAAGTCAAATTAAACAATTAACACTGGGACGGGGGGAGTATTTGTTTTCTAAGTTATTCCAAAACCCCTCTGTTTTGCTCTCCGCCGCTGTTTTTCAAGTCCCCAGCCACACCATTTTCTTTACTGCACAAACGCTACTTATATGTATACAAAGCATGAGAAAATATTATCAATTACACTTACAAAGAAAATGTGAGTTCAGACCCCTAAAAATTCACTAATATATTATTAATCATAATAAAGAAACTAAAATTTATTAAACCTCTAGATCTATTAAATTTGACTATATATGGAGTATATAATAAGTGTAATAATATTATCTATCACTTAAGAAATCATTAAATATGGTTACACGTATAGGGTAGAAAAATTGTAATTAATGTCTAGATGTAGCAATCACTCAACTCATCCCTTAACCTTCATAGGAATTTCCTGACAAAAGAAAAGCTTTTGTCAAAAGCCAAATACCCTTGAAAAACCAAATCCTCATCTAGTTGAATTTCCAATCTTTTCTCGGCTCTAACACTATCCTCTCAAACAATTTTTAGTGGTTTTCTACCTGATTCGGACCCTAAGGGTTCAACGGAAAACATGCACGCTTTTTCAGTAATGGGAAACCAGGACTCTATTCCTAACCTATCTTCATCTGGTGAGGAATTTTTTGACCAGCCCATAGGTCATCCTTTCTCTGGTATCTCATCAATGGTGTTTTAGAGAAGTGGTAGATTCAAAGTAGCTCCTGATTATACTATGTTAAGAGATCCTAATCTACACTTAAGCTTGCTGGCATACTGGTTGGATGACAGGGATTTTACCAACCACATATTCACTCTACTTTATGGATCACTGGGGTCCAAGGGCATGGATTGTTCATCATCATCACAAGTTCTTAGTCCTGGGCTTTGAGTCAGAGGTTGAAATGTTGGTTGTTTTGAATAATGGTCTGTATTCAGTTGATGGCAGCTTCTTTGTCTGAGACGATGGAGTGAGGAGTATCCCCTGGAAAACATCAATGTGACTAAAATCCTTGTATGGATTCGTCTCTATAACCTGACCACGAACCTGCTAAACCAAGCTTCTGGTGAAGAGTAGGAATAATTGGAGAAATTGAGCGCATCAATATTTATTATAACCCAGCCATGAATGTTTAGTATCTAAAGGCTAGGGTTTGGATCGACCCCTCTGAACCCCTCATTTCGAGTTTCTATCTTCTAACACTTGATGAATACCAGGATCCCCTGTGCTTATGAGAGAATCATTAAATTCTGTAAGAGATGCTGTGTTATTGGTCATCCCATGTCCGGGTGCAATTTTGAGATGATGGGGAACTTGAGAATTTCATAAATAATGCAATCCTAAGACACTTTGCACATAGGGGACTTGATATTATCTATGATCAATTATCGGTTATGTTCTCAGATGAAATGAGAGTTCATCCCTACACTGCTCAATACCGGAGTACCAGATTGCCAATGTCCTTTGTGGATAATCAATGGAATATTTTCCATATAATGATGCGAACTCTATTAGAAATGGATTTCATTTTGAGGTCCTGGTTGATGAGGGCCTACCATGGATTAGATATTGACCTTTTGTGGCCACTGATGTATCTACTCAAAATGGTGTTATATCCTCTACTTTCCATGTTGGTGAATCTCCCGCACAAGATGCTGAAAGAGGAAACAATTCTAACTCAATGGAGGAAAAGTTACTGGAGTTACAAATCAATCAGTTTGGGTCCAACCTAAATTCGGAAGTTAGATTTTACCCAATGTTGGTGGAAATCCATGCAAATCATTTGGCTGAACAATCATGTAAAAATCAGCAAAATGAGGGCCATCAATCCCCAGAATTAATTGACCAAATTCCGCGCATGCATGAGTTAGAAGAGGTAATCAACCCCAAAGAGGTTAGTGAAGCTAATCACTCTTCATGCATTTCTAATCAAAATATTGGATTATGCGCTCCTTATGTCTATAAATCTTGGCTGATTAGCAACACTGCTATCCCTGTCACTAACCCTATTGTTGATATAAACACTGCAAGTGATAGCATTATTGTCAGCCCGGTGTCAGCTTCACATGACACAGTTTCAAAAGAAAAGCATGTTAGCCCTAACATCAGTTTACAACTCCTCTCGACTAAAGCTGAAAAGGTTCTCAAATTCATGGAGGATGCAAATAATAGATGGGATTGCATGATTCAGAATATCCAGATTCTTGGTATAAACAAGCTTACTGCAACTGTCTCTATGGAAAATCCCACTCTCTCAATGCCCTCCCAAAATAGTCAATTATTCCTCACTTGGGCTATTAAAAATAAGTCAGAATAGGAACCTTTTAGAACTAAGAGCTGGTCCAAAAAAGCTATCAAAAAAAGAAATATGAAGAAAGAAAACTCTCTAGATGTGAAGAAGAAAGACAAGGCGATCTTTAAGGAATTTCCTCAATATAAGGGTAAACCTATGATGCTCTCGGAACAAAAAGACCTCAAGTAGGAATGGATTGAAGTAAAGAAACAATAACTCATCTCAATGAAGAAAAATAAGAGATATGAAGCGCTGGATATGGCTTAAGAGGTCATAGTTCAGAAGATGCGGAAAATACAGATTTTCAATGAAGCTTAATGGTGGCCTGATAGCTCAAGAAATTGCTTTGGCTTCTGATAAGCAGCTCAAGGATCTTGCAAAGGTTGTTACTGATTTCATTGAGGCTTTTTCGGTGGTTGTTCCAAATCAACCACCTAAGCAAACATGAGGATATTAGGTCGAAATTGCAGAGGCTTCATCCAACCTTTGCAGAAGAATTACTTTAATCGGCAAAAGAAAAACCATGAACCAGAAAATCATCTATCTAATGGAAACCAAAACAGTTAGTACGAATTTAGTCAAATTGGAGACTTGGGGGGGGGGGGTTAGCACTATTTTGGACTCAATTTCCTTGTCCATCATCAGAAATTGGAGCCAAACTCTAATCCTTGGCTTCTTTGTTTGATTTATAGATGCCCAGTTAAAGCTATGAGAGAGAAAGTATATCAGTGGATGATCAAAAAAATCTCAGTCAAAAAATCTTTTGTATGATCAAGTATTATGGTTAGGAGATTGGAATCAATTAATCCATAGTTATGACAAAAAAGCAGGACTTCCTGTGAATTTCGCTGACTCTTTATCACTCAGAAATTTTATTAAAGAGTTTTAGCTTAAAGAGGCAGCAAACCAAGGAGTATGGTACACTTGGTCGAACAACAAAAATGGAGAAGACATACTCTGGGAACGATTAGACCATGCATTTGCTTCTCCATCATGTCTCCATGGATTTCCGAGAGCCTTGCTTAAAAACTTACCCCCATCCGTTTCTCATCATGGAATTGAATCATCAAGAACGAAAAGAAAACTCATAACAGAATATATAAGGCATTATGGTGTAGAGATGAAGCAATGTCTACTATAGTGTCAAGAATATGGTGCAACATTAATCACTCACAAGATCAACTACAGCATCTAGATTCGGCAGTAACTCTATCAAAGGGGCCGGAGGTTACCATGAATCACCTTCAGAATTGGCACGGGAGAGCATATAGGAATGTTGAACAGAAAACTAAAGAATTGGAAGAAAGGCTAATGATGCTACAATAGTCAATCAATTCATAAAATAAGGAGGATGAAATCTCATAAACTAGGAAACAACTAATCAGATTCATGCAGTACCAAGCTGATTATTGGAAGCAATGTTCGAGGTATTTGTGGGATAAATTTGGGGATTCAAAACCAAAGTACTTTCACAAATGGGCCACACGAAAAATTCTAGCGAAAAAGATCATAGAGATAAAATCAAAAGAGGGTCATTGGTTCTCCTCTCTAAACCAAATCCAGCAGGAAATTATAAGACATTTCAAGAGCATATACATCACTCAACATATATACCTGCATATGCCAGAATTTCACTTTACACTTGATCAAATGATGGATATGTTTCCCATGAAGCTGAACAATGAACAAAATATCTTTTTGGAGAAACCTTCACTGAACAAGAATTGAAGAAATGTATCCAGTGCATGAAATCCTAGTCAGCTCCTGGAACGGATGATTTCCTGGCCTTCTTTCAAAATCATTGACATCAAATGGTCAGTTAATGCATAAAGATTAGAATCAAACAAACATCATCTTTATACCTAAAACTAAAGCACCAGTTTATGCTAAGATTTCATACCAGTTACTCTTTGTAAAACACAATATAAGGTCGTGGAAAAACTTCTGGAATCAAGATTGAAGGAGGTTATTGACACTCCAATCTCTGAGAATCGTGCCAGGAAGGTCAATAGCTGAGAGTGTTTTGTTAACACATCAATTAGTGGATCACGTAGGAAAAGAAAGTTCGAAAATATATTTATAAGCCATTAAACTGGATATGAACGAGGCTTTTCAAAGGGTCTCTTGGTCATTCTTTCAGGCATTTTTAGCAAAAATGAATTACCCTCAAAGCTGGATCCACATGATCTTACAATGTGTAAGTACAGGCTCTTATCATATCATAGTTGGCTAAATTTCGGTTTTATATAAACTAGTTTAATGCATTAGGCAAGTGATCCACGCCTCACGGGGTCATTAAAACGGTCAATGTTACGAGAGATAGGATTTACCCACAGAGCGCTTCACAAAGATTAGATTTATATGTTGCTCACGTTCTTAACACTAAGCTACCAAAGAGGTAGATAGTTGAAAGTTCGAGATTGTCCACAGAGATGCTAGTGATGTGCTATATATTGTGTTCATATTTTGTGGGATTATTATGATTTTATTGAGATATAATTTACACTTTTAGGTGTTTTTGGTGCAGGAATTCATGGATTATGAAGAATTGAGAGGGAGCTATACATTGTACTCTTTTTTCCTTAACCAACTGTTTTTTCCCACTGGATTTTCCAGGTTAAGATTTTTAATGAGGCGATGTGCTCCAATGGAAAATGTTCTTATTTTATAAGACATTATTCCAGAGATGAAGGAAGAGATGGCAGAAGCAGAGTTGCTGAAGTTATGGGGTGAAAATTGAATTATTCAAGAGTTGTGGATTTGAAGAATTAAAGATATTCACTTCCCATATTGATAAGGATTGTATTATCTTTTTCCAATTGAAATTCCTTAATTTTAAGAATTAGTTATTTAGAGTTAGAATAGATATTATTTTATTTCCTTTTCTTCCGTAAAAAAAAAGGAATTAGAATTTGATTTGGTTTCGGTTATTTGACCGTGTATATATATACACACGGACATGAAAAATTATTCACGCATGCAGTAGGTTAGTTTAGAAGGAGGTGTTTTAGTTTACACAAAATTCCAGTTCGTTGTTTCTTTTGAAAACATCCAGTTCGTTGTTTGATTTCAGCTACGCAATTATTTGGTTTTGAAGAAGTGCAAACCAATTCCTGGTTTGTTCGTTGTTGATTTATTATATTTATTATGCTCATTTATTATATCTTATATTTTTTTAGTTTAACTAATATGAGTAACTAATTTTTATATCGGCAGAGAATAATGAATGTTAGTTTTAAACCGTGAGGCCTAATTGCTTTATAATTAATTATTGCATGTTCTTGATTGTTCTTGGTTGAATTTTATTTCTAATATGTTTGAGTCTGGCCAACTTGAATGGTTTTAAAATATAGCTATCTAATTTCCGCCAATCCGTAATTGTTGCATGTGATTAGTAAGTAGCGAGTTCTTGTGAAAAACAGCTAACTAGCTAAGACTGTAATAGCAAGATGGGGAATAATTGATTATGCATTGCTATTTGCTTTTACTTTGGTATATGCTATATCGGGTTCTTTTAATTCTTAATGCTATCAAAGTGTGTTCTGGTTTAGCGAATACTTTTTAGGGACATTTTTGGTAAGGGAAACAGTTAGTTAATTATAATTGATTAATTATCGATAAAATAAGAAAGAATTGGGTAGGTTAAGCGTACCTACTTCCCTATAACTGATAGATGTGTAAGAATTGATTTATCATTGTGCCTATGATCGATAGTAACTAGCATGAGTTTTTCTTAGCCGATATCATTCTCATATAGATTTATTTCTCATTTTATATTCATTATTTGCAATTTTAGTGTTAGAAATAATTATTAAAATTAAAACATGGTGGCATCACCGAAAGAATTTTCTAAATTAGTTGGAAAAGAAATTGAAAGTATTGATTTTTGCTCCTCGTGGGATCGACCCTAATTATCGTTATACTAATTAGTATTCCTGAATTTGCAGGTATTTGTCAAATAAAACGACGCTCACCAAGGTCCAAAAATTTGAAGTGTATGGTAAATTTCGAAAAGTTTGGGCTTATTGTGTAGTTCTCAAAAACATTTAGGCATATATTCACTATTCAATTTTTTGGCCCTTACATTGACCCGTACAACCCCAATTAGGCACGTCATGGTCTAGTCAGGATGAATTGAATATTTGCATCTCCAATTCCATGTTCCAACATCTCCCACATTCTTGGAGAGAAAGTGTAAAAAGTTAAAATTTTACCAGTAACTCCAAATACAATTTCGATCAAACCGAACGGAATTGTTGGCATTCCTGATGCAACTAACAAGCCTAAAGTGTAAAAAAGAAGCAGGCTTGGTCCCATAAACACTTCCATAAGTGCTTCTGATTAACCTCTATAATTTCTAAGAATCATCTATGATTTACTCTAAATTATATACTAGCGCTTTTCCAAAAACGATGGAAGGAATTTTGTTCTTATATAATTTCATAAAAAAACCAAGAATATGTAAATCCGCTTGATTCTACATAGTGAAATTATCGTTCTCTTAACACCCATGAAAAGGACCTTAATGAAATATTAATTAAAAAATCCATACTTTATCTCCCCATTCATTCCTCTTTGAATGTAAGAATTATCTTGACACCTTACAAATTTCCTTGCGTTCAGGTCAGAATATTTGAAGCGTAGAATATATTTGTGAAATTTCTATAAATTTTCTGCAAATGCTCATTGTTCAATTTTCGAGCCCTTCCATTGATTCGTTCAGACCAAAATCGGCACATCATGGTCGTGTCAGGGTGAATTGAATATGTGTATCCCTAATTTTATGTTCTGACATATCTCACATTCTTGGAGGGACCTAAGTGCAAAAGGTAAAAATTTCACCTATAACTCCAAATTTGATTCCGATCAAACAGAACAGGACTATTGGCATCCTTGGTGAAACTTACAAGCCTAAAGAGTAAAAAATAAGTGGTCATGGTCCCATAAACACTTCCTCAAATGCTTTGATTAACCTTGTTACTTCCAAATAATCATCTACGATTTATTCTAGACCACATACCAGCTCTTTTCCAAAAATGATGGACCAAATTTATTCTCATATAATTATTTTAAAAAACAAGAATATGTAAATCCACATGATTCTACGCTGTGGAAATTATCGTCCCGTTAACACCCATTTATTAACACCAATTATTAATACATAATCAGTGCTATGGAAAATATTGAAATTGTTTTAGCACCGACATCTAGCATCGGTTATTTGGTCCAAAAAATACCGGTACCTATGTAGGGGGTGCTAGATTTTACCAAACAACCCGTTTCAACTACACAATTGGAACCCGATCCTGGCACCGATTCAATTTTATTTGTACTGGTAAACCCAAACCAGCACTGATTCTCATAATTGGTGCACGAAAAGGCCATCCAACATCCCAACATAGGCACCAATTTTAGGGACAAAATAACCGGTGCCTATTGTTGCAAGTTACATATTTTCCAACACCTATCACCCTTTGGACCGGTGCCTATCACCCTTTGAACCAGTGCTTATTAGGGTGATTTTCAGTAGTGGAGTAATAAATATATTTTTGTTGTGATGTATTACATTGCTTCAATTCTTTTCTTTTTAAAAAATATAAATATGAAAGAAACTGACATTGTTTAAAGTCGATTTACACATATTAATTCATTTTTTCTTCTACTATGGAAATATTATCCCTCACTTTTCCACTTATTGATAATGATTCGACCAGAAATCAACACCTACCGCTGGAAATGTAGATTCAATCACGAAAACTATAATAATAATAATATAAAAGGCAATGTCTCTAAAAGAGTAATGATGATAGAGATAGTAAATTAGTGTGTTGAAATGATTCAGTTGAGGTAATGATGTAACGTGAATGAAATTACAATTCTTTAATCTTATATTCATAAATGATGAAAATATTATTATAAAGTTTCTTCACTCTTAAAAATACAATTTCAAGAAAAACTAAGCCGTTGGATTAAACGTTTATCTGGACCCGATCAAACCAATAATTTTCACCATTTTCCCGTAGTTAAACGTTTTATTAAGATCAAACCATTTGTTAGTCAACAGAAAAAAGTCAATATGCAATTTAAAATAATTAGAATTGTGATTTTGAATTAGTAATTATAGAATTTCGACTAATTATTGATGTCAAGAATCATTTTGTTAAGGAATATTCCACAAACCTGATAAAAAATTACACGACAGTGATTCAATATGAGGAAAAAAATAGACATATTTCAATCCGACACAACTTTAACGTGGCCAAACACAAACCTAAAAAATTGGAATCAACCTGTTTCAATCCCACCTAATTTATCCTGAACCCTTTCCAATCCGATATGATTATCCAAGTTGACACCTGGGTATGCAAATTTAGTGCTAGATGACCAAGATAGATTCTTCTTAGCTTTTGTAAAAGGACCCATCTCAGCGGATGGTTTGGGAAAATCCAATAAAAATCCCCACATTACGCTGATTTTAATGAGAAAAGAAGAACAACTAACAGAACTCTGGCTCTGTTTTGCAGTGTTTATAAGGTATTTTGCTTCTAAGTAAATTACTTTTTTAATTTTTTGGTAAAATGCTAAAAACCTGCTTATTTTGAAAGCAAAACCTATTTTTAGGGAAAAGAATGAGCTAGTCTCGCCCTGCTTTTAAAATAAACCATCTTTACTTAAAATCACAGCTCTACCAAACAAATCTTATATACAGTATATACTAGTATATATTGAGACTTGTGCAATTAATAGAGGTGCAAGCTAAATGGGAAGATAAAATGTAACTCTTTGTTTAATCTCTCAAATCATGCAGCCATGATACATACTAAGAATCCAAGAGCAAGAGTACACAAACACAAGTATTTCTTTAGTTTCAAATCATATCGCTGTGGATTTTGATCAGCTCAATCTGCAGATTGAACAGCACCAACTCGGACGAGGTCGAGCGCTTCCCCACCCTGCAATTTGTTGGTAATCCGAAGCTTTCTGTAATCTTCATAGAAGAATGGAGCATACAACCTAGGATGCTCAGAATCCACAAATTCATCAGGAATTTCAACCAAGGCATCCCTCGGTCCCAGCAGAAACGTAGCAATGGACACTCTTATTCCTGCCTGCTTGCACATCACTCGGTGTTTCACGTTCTTAAGCCTTCCATTGCTCCATGCCTTTGTTTCACAAATGAAAACAAGCAGCAAAATTTCCATGAAAATGTTCAACAAATATAAATCTTGCCAAATTGCAATGGGCATTTGGAACACTCTCTTCTTCTAAACTTGACTGCAGTAGAGCTTATTTCTGTTGTTATTAGTATTAAATGATGCACAGTTTAGTTCAGTAGAATTGATAATAATGAACAAGGGGCGGGTGTTATGAATGAATTATTGAAGCTCATTTTTTTCCAACACATTACCAAAACTGAAGATTTCGGAACCGCGGAAAAGAAAACCCATTTTGTCAGTTATATGAAAACAGATGAAAAAATGTTTGATCTATAAGAGCTCAACGGACAACGGGTGTGCGCTCTCAATGTTATGTGCATCGTCCGCCCAATAATCTTGGGTGTATTTCGTTGGTAAAAGAAAAGTCTCATTTATTTATTGGTTCATTATAAGGTGACTTTAAGGTAACTTTTGGTGTACATTATATGCATCTATAAATTAGATTCGAGTTTCTTGAAGGCCCAACAAAATGAGTGGTAAACAAAAAGAAGAGAGTAAAGTGAAAGGATTCTTGAATGAGCAGAATTTACATCCCGTTTTTTGAGATCAGGTCCGATTCAGAGGTCAGAGCAAATGCAGTCCAATTTTGCTGCAATTTGAGCAGCATGTTTGGATCTGACAGGAATCGGGATTGGACAATTGGATCGTTAGTTTGTGCTGGCCTGTGAGATATTACTGTTCGATCGGCCTTTATTTTTATTTTTTTAAATCTTGTGTATGATGCCTGTGGATTATGGTGGATTGTAATCATTTTATAGATTGGCGTTGGGTTTGTTTCCCTCATTTATCATAACAAGAAAAAAAATGGTGGATTCCTCCAAATCCTATAATTTTACTCCACATCGAATAGGTTTTTCACTGGAAATTTTTGAGTGCTTTTATATTCTTCGTTGTTGGTTTGATTTCTGATTAAATTTGAATATTTGATTGCTTGTTTTATGGTAGTCTTACGCGGTTGTATGAGATTCAACCATTTTGAATCCCCATACAATGCAAGAGCAAGAACATGATCAACTTAACAAAACAAACGAACCAAAATCTGTTAACAGTGCCACTTACAGCTCCAACGTCGCCGACCACGATTAAGAAAGTTCCCGGCCATGGTTCAAGACGCTGGAAAGTGCCGGACTTGTCCATAACTTGAAGACCGCCATAGCTGTCGTCATCCTGAACCACGGTAAAGAATCCGGTGTCTGTTTGTATCTGTAACCCTGAAGATCCAACCGTTTCTTCCGTGAATCTGTACCTGTTGATTCTGAACAGAGCCGGCCACCCTTCCACTGAGAAATTCTTCAAGCCTAACGCTTCTCCCAATTTGCTTCCGATGTCGATGATCACCTGCTGGACTGCTTGGCCGTACTTGATAATTGTGTCCCTGCAAGTAATGTGGAACAAGTTCATCATGAAACCTATTATATCCCACTTCAAATTGTACGTCTATCTATTTACAGTAAAATTTAATTAAACTTGGGCAAATCTAAACACAGATATGGAAATCCTAAATGCAGGTAAATTTAATAAAGGATTTACTATATTACCCTTAAGTAGTTTTAATCTTAATCAAGTTTTGATTATGTAATATCCAATAATTAAGGGTAATATAGTAAAGTTTTCATTAAATTTATCTGCATTTAGGATTTTCCTACATGTACTTAGATTTTGTGTTAAATATTATGCTAACATGGAATGTGGAGGTACTTATTTCATTCTATCCCACTAACTAGCTAAATCAATTCATTACATTATTAATTGTTCTGGCCGCACACACAAGAGGAGATCTCCTGGTCTTTCATTGAGTAATAGATCGTCTTTTTTTTTTTTAAATTATAAGTTCACCATAGTGAGGGGTTATATTATGCTCCCCAAACCTTGAAAAAGGAAACATAAAAGAGTACATATCTCTATTTCAGAGAAAACTATGTGCGGTTAGAGAGACTAAAGTGGAATAGCTATAAGTAATAGATCATCTTATATTTTTTAAGCTATGCATTGAATTTGTTAAATTAAATGCTAAAATTTTAAATTTAATTAAAATTATTTTTAAAAGTAAAAATCTTGCTTGAAGGTACGGCCATTGAAAGACGGTTTTTACATAATTTATGGAAAGACCAACTAAAGTTTAAATTTCAAATTAGAAAAAATAAGATAATTTTTTGAGTTGCATTAATCGGGTCATAAACTTATAACTACTGTAAATTGAATGATAAATATTTAATATTGCAACTAAAACCTTTTACATTTTTTTATATTCGAATTAAACCTATTTTCCCCTTTCCCTATGGAAAGAAGGTTTACTTTGCCTACTTTTTATATGAAATTCTTATATTTTCACAGTCAAACACACTTAATTACATATTTTAACTTATAAAAAATAATTTTTAAATTAAAATAAAATAATTTTTAGTTAAAAAAATATGCCTCCTATCCCGAAACTTCTCCTTATCCACATTTTTATCATACCATTATACACAATGGAATGCTAATGGGTTATTAATAAAAAAAATATTAAAAAATATACCAACCTTTGTTCGGAAGAGGCATTCAATTCCTTGCAAAAAGCTTCGACTGCTTCCGGCGAAGCCATATCGTAGAGCCCCAAGGCATCATAGAGTGGATTAGCGTCGCTGGGTGGAAAATAGCCGCTGTTGATGATCACATTCGTGTTGTGGTTTTTGATATCTTCGGGGAGTTCCATAAGCGACCTTATGACGCTCTTCATCTCCAGCATCAGTGAAACCGGGAGCAGCTCTTCGTGGTTCACGATCCTGAACATGCCCCATTCTTCACAGGCTTCCACCATCTTCGCAGCTTCTGCCGGAAAATCCTGCATATCGATCACTGGGATAATGGTATCATTTGCGGAACCCATTTTGGTGTTGTTTCTAACTTCTTCTTTTTTTGAGCATATATTGGAAGGGTTGGATTATAGACGTGGCTTTTACATCGTTTAATATAGGACAGTAGTTGAGGCTTGGACGGCGAGGCGATTATTTTAGGAGCGTATGAAATGCCGATGTGGACTCCTTTCTGTCCTGGCCAACTTTGCGAAAACATGTTGGGCCCACATGTGTCTAAAGGGACGAAACATCTTAGTTTGCAGATCGCTACTTTATAAGATTTATTTCCTTTTTCACGTTATTCAATTATCATATTTGGCTATCAATATTTCTAGTTATATATAATAATTTCATATAAAATATTAATATTTAGAAAATAAACATTAAAATGAATCTAATAATATATCAAATGATATTTTTATTGTAGATACTCCCTTTGTCCCAATTCAAGCTGCACACTTACTATTTAATACTATTTTCTATCAAACTTTGACCACATATTTGAGTAGATATATAAGCAATAATACTATCGTATGTGATATTGTTGAATTCGTCATAACAAGTAGTTTCTCA
>JAULKJ010000009.1:5697869-5708553 GCA_032355405.1 Rubia balearica
TCGAAAAGATCTAAAATCGGAGTGCAGATTTTGGCAATTTAAATTGCAAGTAATGCAGCCGATGATGTCCTCTATTTATAGTCCTTGAGTAGATCAGAACTCTCCATAATTATCTCCACAATATTACAATTACATATATGCTACTCAAGCATATCCAAATCTCATAAATACAGAGATTTTCCTTATATCAAATATCTCATAATATTCCTTAAATCCAATTCCACAATTGTAGGGATTTTCCATGAATCCATTATGCTTCATACACGTTAGAATCAATATTGCATAATTTCCATAATTCCATAAATCAATATCCCGCAATATTCTATAATCAATCAAATCCTTATCTTTCTGTATGTTCCAACATGGAACGACTAAAGTCTTGTGCGTGTATACTTCCTTCTCCATTTCAAATTCTGATTTTAATCAAATCCCTTGAAAATAGGAATTACTAAATACAATCCCTTGAAGTAAGGAATTAGAATATATCGTCCATATCTTTTTCCATAGCCAAATATTTCAATTTCATAAGTCTAATCCAAAAAATATAGGAATTGATACATTCTCCAATCAAAAACCATTTGGAAGAAATATTACTTCTCACATTCCTTATTCCACCGAAATTTTCTTCTATGATGTTTCAACATAAACTATTCAATATTTGCATAATATCCACAAATTCCCAATTAAATAAATTTAGACTTTATACTCTATAAATTATTGAAAATTAGCGAGATCTGGAAAAAAAAGCATTTTATGCTTGATGTTTGGTGTTTGTAATAGACCGGAATTGAATGTACGTTTCTTTCAAAAATAATCTCCCATCTATCTCATTTAAACATGTAGTATAACTATTTATTTAGTCAAAACTTTTAACTTTGACTATAAATTTGAGTTGGTTTATAAGTATAAATACTATTGGGTGATATCTTGTTAGATTCGTTATAACTTATATTTTAAAAATATTAACTTTTCATAAATTTAAATTGTCATTAATGAAAGGTATTAAGAATCAAATATTTTTCAAGTTAACTTTTGAAAGTCAAAGTGTGCAGATTAAAATGAGATGGAGGGAGTACGTGTAGCTCATTATTTATAGTATCAAAAGTTCTATAGATTTTTAGCTTGTTTTTCTTTTGTACATATTTGTACTCTTTTCTATAATTAATCTTTTTCTGATAACCTCACTTTCTCGGTGCATTTTTTTATTCCCTTTTTTCTCTACCTACTTCATAAGTTCACTCCATCTTTTTATATTTATATATATATATATATATATATATATATATATAGAATTGAGATCAGGTGAGAACACCTATCTTAGATGAGAACACTAACTTATGTGAGAACAAATCTGGACCATTAAATCATTTAATCCTATGACTCTAGTTGATCCACGTATTGCTGAAATTACAAGTCACAATAGGCTAAAAACGCGGGTCGAATTTACGGGTCATAAACTGAAATTGGGCAATCCTTTCTCCTTGAAAAGAAAATCTCCGTGGCTACAAATCCTTTCTCATCTTTTCTTCACCGATCCAATCCGTTCTTCTTTCTTCTGTCGGGAGGACGGAATGATTAACAGTTGGATGTAAATTGCTCTGAGTTGTGCTGACAGGTTTTGCTAATTTTGTTGAACTTAATGAAATTGTGATTGGATGGAGAGGAGAACGATTTTGCCCAGTCATCTAGATGCCATCAAACTATAAACCTGTAAGAAATTCTGGGCTGCATTTTTTTTTCATGAACTTTTAATTGATTTCTAAGAGTATAACGACAACTTTGTTTTTACCTGAATCTCCTATGTGATTTAACCTTTTGATAACACAGTAGCTGCCTTTGTGAACTTTACTGGAGCATATTCATGGCTTCAATTTGTATTTGTTGTGCTTCAAGGGTGTTTAAACGTCTTTCAAGGATGTACCTAGAAGCACATTAGTGAAGGAGCTTTGTGCAATGTTGAATGGTGCTTCCAGTTAAACTTGCTTATTCATTGAAATGTTGTTATCACCTGAGTTCAAAGTGTAATAAATTAATAGAACTACAATAATAGGGAGGTTTTAGAGGCTTTCAGATTAAGTTCAGCCTTAAGTACTTCGTCGGTAATTGTTCCTAAGGATTTGAGACATATTTTGGAATTAGTTGTGCTTAAGCTTTTGCTTTAAGCTTTTGATATCACGGTAGTTGCCTGCGTGTACTTTACCGGGGGCATACTTGTGGCTCCAATTTTTATTTGTTATGCTTCAAGGGGCATAACGTCTTACCCTTGAGTATTGTGTATCTAGTCCAGTGGCAAATTGGACCCCCTTAAGATTTCATGGTTTGATTTGTACATGTTAGACTGGTTGCTTAAGTGTTACATGATTTTCTCGTGTTTTCGACCTTAGATTTTTTATTAGGTTTAGAGATAATGTGATCTGCTAGTCTTTATTTTACAGGTGATGCAATACAAAGGGAGGGGGGTTTTAGCTTATTGAATCAGTTTGATCACAACAATAATAAATTACTGATACCCAGTTTTCTTGGGCAAGTTATTTTGGTCATCGAGCCCAACAGGTTACAGAATAATGGAACCATGCTGATATAGTTATGGGGTTAGTGATGGATTCCCTTCACAACATGGAATTACATTGGATGCTCAGGTATTTTCATGTTCTATGTATTTCTTCTACACACTTTGAGCAGTATAAGACCCTGAAATGATAAACTGACCCTTTTATGGAATCTTTCTTTTTGAAGGCTGCTTTAGACCATCTGGCTCAGAGAACTGATATTGATACATCTAGGATTGTGGTCTTTCGAAGGTCACTTGGGGGAGCTGTTGGAGTGGTATTAACTAAAAACAATCCCGATTCTTGTGAAATGTGATGAGCCCGAATGAGTTTTTCTATGAAATTAGTCATACAAACATGTTTTCTTGATTCTGTATTCCATATTTCATTGATAATTGGTAAAATATGATTAGCCCAAATAAGTTTTTCACTAAATTCAGCTGTAAGGACATGTTTTCTTGATTATGTATTAACATTTCCATTGATTCTAAGTGAAATGTGATTATTTCTCTGAATTCAGCTGTAAGGACATGTTTTCTTGATTGTGCATTAGCATTTCCATTGATTCTTGGTGAAATGTGACAAGCTCGGATGAGTTTTTCGCTTAAATAAGCTATTTTCTTAATGTTTGTTTATTATTTCCATGGATTCCTGGTGAAATGTGATGAGTTTTTCTCTTAATTAATGTGTTTTCCTGATTGAGGTTTCATTTCTGATTGAGGTATTTGTTTGATAATATCCATACATTGTATGGGGCAATGCTTCAATGTTTTTTTTCTTCCAATCTCAAATCTAAAGAGAATATATTCAAACTATATGTATATAATATGTTAGCTTGTTTGATGTTGTTTTTTCATGAAATCTGATTAAGCTAGGAAATTATTCTGGGCGATCACATGTGACTCCATTTGATGCATTTGTATTAGTAAGTCTAATTTGGAGTTGTAATCATTAATCTGATAATTGTGTATGCAAATGGGGTTAATTATGCAGTAGTTTCTAGAGTGTGTTGAGTCTGCAATGGTTTGATCTCAGCTGGAATCATTTCAATGGTGCTTTACCAACTGAACCGGGGTCTCTCTTGCAACTTTAGTTTCTTATTCTTTCCCGTAATGAGTTTTCTGGAAGCATACCTGTTTCATTTGGGATTTTGTCTCATTTGCCTGAGATGCATATGTAGGAGATCAGTTTTAGGGTGAAATACCGATGAAGTTGGGTGGATTGACAGGTTTGCAGATTGCTTCGAATCTCAGTCACAATAATCTGTCTGGTCCTATACCACCTCAACTTGGGAATCTCATCTTGTTACAAAACTTGTTTCTTAATGAGATTCATCTGACAAAAACAACTTGGTTTATAGAGTACAACTCGTAGGTGCTTCAATTATTGCTTGTAAGGGCTTCAAATGTAACCTGTAGGTGCTTCTTTTGTAACTTGTGTGATCTATAAAAACAACTTGATTCTTAGAGTACAACTCGTAGGTGCTTCAATAATTGCTTGTAAGTGTTTCAAATGTAACATATAGGTGCTTCAATTATTGCTTGTTAGTATTTCAAATGTAACTTGTAGGTGCTTCTTTTATAACTTGTGTGATCTATAAAAATAACTTGATTCTTAAAGTACAGTTTGCAGGTGCTTCAATTATTGTTTATAAGTGCTTCAAATGTAAATTGTATGTGCTTCTTTTATAACTTGTGAGATCTATAAAAACAACTTGATTCTTAAAGTATAACCCTTATGTAGGTGCTTCAAATGTAACTTGTAGGTGTTTCTTATAACTTATGTGTGCTACTAAATTAACTTGGTGTTTAGAGTATAACTGTCAGGTGCTTCAACCATCCCTTATAAGTGCTTCAAATGTAACATGTTGGTGCTTCTTTTATAACTTGCGTGGTAAGAATATAACTTTATACTTAGAGTATAAATCGTAGATGCTTCAACCATAGTGTGTAAGTGCATCAAATGTAACTTGTAGGTGCTTCTTTTAAAACTTGTGTGTGCTACGAAAACAAATTGGTGCTTAGAGTATACCTTGTAGGTGCTTCAATAGTTGCTTATAAGTGCTTCAAATGTAATGTGTGGGTGCTTCTTTTATAAATTGTGCGTGCTATAACTAATCGAGAATAACTTGGTGCTTAGAGTAAAACTCGTAGGTGCTTCAATCAACGGTTGTAAGTGCATCAAATGTAAGTTGTAGGCACTTATTTTTATAACTTGTGTGCTATGAAAACAACTTGGTGCTTAGAGTACAACTCGTAGGTGTTTTAATCGTTGCTTGTAAGTGCTTCAAATGCAACTAGTATGTGCTTCTTTTATGTTCCGTAAAAATAACTTGGTGCTTAGATTATAATGCATAGGTGTTTCAATCGTTACTTGCAAGTGCTTCAAATTTTTTTTTTATAGATTGTATGCTGTAAAAATAATTTGGTTCTTATATTACAATGCGTAGGTGCTTCAATCAACAATTGTAAGTGCTTTAAATGTAAGTTGTAGGTGTTTATTTTAAAATAAATATATTTATCACCATCAAAATAAAAGGAATTAATATTTTATAAATTGGCATAAATCCAAGTAGAGCATGCAATATTAATTTGGGTTAAAATTTTAACATGTTTGATACGTGAGGATGCTCACCAACTTTGGTCATATTGCCATAAATTCAAATTAAATGGATGCCCAGGTTGTCTCTTATGACCCGGGATGCCATAAATTCAAATGAAATGGATGCCCAAGTTGTCTCTTATGACCCGGGAATCATCCGCGATTTTTTTAAATCCCATATTGCAAAGAGCATTCAATCTAAACCATCCAATTAAAGAATTAAATGGCTCAGATATGTTCTCACATAAGATGGTGTTCTCACATAAATAGTTGTTCTCACCTAAACCCACCCCCATATATATATATTTACCAACTACAAAGTGTAGACTTAATATTTTTAAATAATGGCTAACATAACTAAATCACATATATATATATTGCTTGCACGTTACGAGTTTTATTAGTTATGATTGACAACAACAAAAAATAAAAAATATAAATACAAACTATTATATTTTGTTCTTACATATTAGTATAATCTTTAAGAGGTAACGTATATGGATAAATGGTTGCATAAATATCATTTTCTTTACAAGAGAAAGATTTTTTTCATTTCAAAAGATCGAAAGTATGCATAAAAAATGACTATGTAAAATATAATATGTACTATATAATTATATATTAGTTAAAATGATATTTATTTTGATATGGAATCTGAGGGGAATGGACATTTCGCTGCAGAGACTTAAAAAACAGATCAAATTTCATAAAATACAATTAGTGAACCAATGGATAGTAATCATGAATGTATTCAGTACATGCATAGACTACATTTCAGTAATTGTATGCAATCTTTAAATGGCAAAATCTGGATTATGTGGAAAGATAGCCTACAGGTTACTTTTAAAAACCAAAACACACAATTTCTGTGAAAAACCGAAGCTACGATTCATATATTTAGAGAGAGTTCAAACATCCCAAAACATTAGGATGAATTGTAGAAATAGTTGATAATCATATGACTTAATTCCCCGGGAAGAGAAGATCAAGCATCGATGAGTTTCGAGGTCGGATAGAGTCTGATCAAGACTGAACGACAGCAAAGGGAGCTTGCGAAATCAACTGTTATAATTAGTTAAGATAAGTACGACTGTATGAGATCTTTACACAATTATCTTTTTTATTAGTGGGTTTATTGTAAATTAGACGTGGTCCGCTGCAAAATTAAATCTTGTGCGTCAACTTTATGATTTAACATACTTGGTTAGTTTGGGTTTAAATATTAGTTTAAATTAGATAAATGGAAAAACCAAAATTCCAACCCTTTTTGATAAAATTGAAATAATTTTAACTGAATACATATAATTTTTAAATGAGACTATACATACTATCCAGTTAGTAAATTTTAACAAACCAAACCCAATTGAAGAATATTTCCATTGCACACGTTCTTTCACGAGAGACAAATTCCACCGAACTCATTATTTGTGTACAGCTCAAAGAGAATCTTCTCCTACTATTAAAAATTAACCCCTTAGTTCAACACGCCTGATCGTGGATTATAAGAATTCAAGCAATAAGGATGAGTGATTTGTGATTACAGTGTTTTGACTAAACCTTTCTGTATAAATAGTCGATGCACTCTTCATAACCAAATGCAAGCAAAAGATGAAAAGCATATCCTCAATGCCTTGTTTTACTATAATTCTAACATTATTCCTCATCAAAGGGGGGGATGCTTATTTGGATCAAACCAAATATTTCTCAGCTGGTATCGGCTCCATACTGCCGTCCGCAACCTGCAAATCTTCTGCTTCTAGAGGTTGTTTGATAAATCTTTATCTATCTTTCATTTTCATTTTCGATTATCTCTCAGCTGCTCATTTCTGCATATTTATTTTGATTTCACTATTTTTCCGTATATGATATATAATCTTTTCTCGTTCGCTAGAAATGATTTTCATTTGAACCCCATTGTTGCTTTTGTTTGCATCATGAATTTCTTGCATTAGCCTGCTGTAGTTGAAGAAAATGTCACATGTTAAACCGAATGGCGGTTAGACCAATAATAAAAAAACTCATTTTAAAAAAGTTTAAGGTCAAGAGATTATAATGGTTTATGTTGAATTCATTTTTTTAAAAATTTCATAATTATAAGCTTCTCATTGCAATAAATAAAAACACACTATTAATCATAATAATTATAAAATGACCGTTTATTTGGTCTAAACATTTTCATTCTTCATATGAACGTCTGAATTACATTTACGTGTGGCTATATCCACCAGGTCCCAACGGGGAGTCCACACTGAGTGTAGTGGACAGAAACGGAGCCTGCTTCAAAGGAGAATCCGGCAAGCCAACTGTGTCTCTCGCTCAAATCCTGAGTCAAGATCAATCCAGGGTACACTCTATCCAGTCCCGACACGCTTCTTCTCTGAAGACTGACAAAATCACCGACAAGAAAACAACGCTCCCCAGCCAGACCGGAGCTTCCCTCGGAACCGGGAACTACGTCATCAAGGTCGGCCTCGGAACTCCGAAGAAATACTATTCCATGATTTTCGACACCGGCAGTGACCTCACCTGGACCCAATGCACACCCTGTGTTAAACACTGCTACCAGCAGAAAACTCCCATCTTTAATCCCACACTATCCAAATCTTACTCCAACGTTTCATGTGCATCACAGCAGTGTAAACTGCTCGTAACCGGCACCGGAAACAATGCCGGGTGCTCCAGCTCGACGTGTGTATACATCATTCAGTATGGGGATCAATCATTCTCGGTTGGGTTTTTCGCAAAAGAAAGCATTGCATTGGGATCTGACGTTTTCTCGAATTTTCTCTTCGGCTGTGGCCAAAACAACAACGGCCTGTTCGGGAGAGCTGACGGTTTACTAGGGCTCGGCCGAAGCCAGATATCGTTGGTTTCCCAAACAGCAAAGACATACGGGAAAGTCTTTTCCTACTGCCTTCCCACAAACCGCGGTTCGAACGGGTATCTGAGTTTTGGAAAAGGAGGAATATCCCAGAAAGTCAAATACACTCCGTTCTCGAGGCCGAGTAACAATTTCTATTTCGTCGACATTTCCGGCATCAGTGTCGGAGGGCTCCTGGTGCCCCTTAAGCCGAGGGCTTTCCAGACTGGAACCATAATTGATTCCGGGACAGTAATAACAAGGTTACCTGCGGAAGCCTACGTTGCATTCCGCGATGCATTTAAAAAGCGGATGACGAGGTATAAACTGGCGCCGGCATTCTCGATACTGGACACTTGCTACGATTTCACCGGCTTGAATACCATTACTATACCCATTGTCAACTTTATTTTCAGAGGGAATGCGAACGTTAATTTGGGTATTAATGGGATATTTGTGGCTGCAAGTCAAGCTCAGGTTTGCCTGGCTTTCGCTGGGAATACTAACCCTAATGAAGTCGGAATTTTCGGCAACATACAGCAGCAAACTCAGCAGGTGGTCTATGATGTTGCTGCAGGAAAACTGGGATTTGCCCCTAACGGATGTTCTTAATCAATAAATTAAGCACATCAAAGTTTCAGTGTTTGCTTTGGTTACATCAATAAAGTTGGTTCAATCTGTGGTGGATTATATGCATTCGTCACATTACTTTTGGTCACTCTACTTTTTCCAGTATTCAGTGATCATGTTTGACCGTCAATAACGTTATCTACATATACCAATTCCGCATTAAGAAATGATATTTACAAAATAGATGTTAAAATAAATTTAACTGTTAGAACATGACTTGAATCTTAATCCTTTTCTGTTTTGGATTTATTATTGGCCAATTCCAATCCCGTTTAGTAATAGGGTTAAACTAGTCTTATTCCACTTTGGTTTAGGATTATGTAGTTTGAGAGATCTATATAAACTCTCATCTGGTGCTATCTGTAATATGTCTGAGATTTTGAAGACAATTGTTATGGTCTGCGAAATCTCTTCAAAGTCTGTTAATAAAATCCGTTTCTGTTTTGTGGATGTAGCTAACAAATTGTTAGTGAACCACGTAAAATTCTCTGTATTGTTCTTTAATTGCACCTGTCATAACAAACTGGTATCAGAGTGTAGGTTGATCAGATACTTCTGTTGCAAAATGATGATGAAGAAAAAATCTAAAGATTGGGTGATATGTTGGAAAATTTGGAGAAGTTGTTTATTTTGTAGCCTCTGTGGGATTCACAAACTGCTGTGTGTGACAAGTTCTTTCTTGGTTGAACTTGTTAACATCTGTTCTACTGGTAATTCTTTCTGGTTTGAATTTGCTTAAATTTTTCTATTCTATCACAAGTTCTTTCATGGTTGGACTTGGTGAAATCTGTTCTGTTTGATAAATCCTTTCTTGTTTGGATTTATTCTGATTGGTGGTATCTTAGTACTTTTAGTACTTCTGTCTAGCTCTTCTTCGGTGCACCTGTTTTCGTAAGGTACAACTACCGTGCATCCAGTACATATAGCACAACCACCGTCCATCTTGTACATCCGGCATAACCATTGTGTGTCTGGTAAGTTTGGGATCATCACCATGCATCTGGCACAACAGAGTGCATTTGAGATATCAGTTTGTCTGCATCCGGTTTCTTGGAGATTCAATTCAAAGGGGGAAGTTGTTAGAATTGTATTGTATCTTATTCTGTTTATGTTATGTTTTTTGGGCTTTTGATTTGAGGGATGAAATTGTTGGGATTTCTCCTCAAAACACCTTGAACAAAGTTAGGCATGTTACACCAATGATAAATGGTGTATCGCTGAGTCTTCTTGACGGTAAGGGTTTCAGTTTCCATGGTGAATGTGGAGTTATGAATGTCTACAAGGGTTCAAAGGTAGTTCTGAAAGGTGTAAAAAGTGGTACCTTGTATGTTCTACATGGTTCTACTCTATTAAGTTCTGCTGTTGTTGCATCCATCTAAAGATCATAAGAGAATTGGTCTGAGAAAGTCGGTAGTGCTGATAATCCTATTGATTGTCTGGACTTGGTAAATTTTCTAAGATGATAATCTGGCCCCTAAGGGGCATTCAGGGGCAGAGAGAGTTAGGATACAACTAGCAAGTGTTATTGCATCTGGTATCATCTGTTATTTGCCGTCAGTTATCTGTTTTGTGGAAGAGGATTCAAGTCAAGGTGGAGATTGTTAGAATATGACTTGAATCTAAATCCTTTTCTGTTTTGGATTTATTGTTGGGTAAATTCCAATTTTGTTTAGGAATAGAATTAGGCTAGTTTTATTCCACTCTGGTGTAGGATTCTGTAGGTTAGGAGATCAATAAAAACCCTCATATGGGTTTATTTGTAATGATTGTGAGATTGAACACATCTATTCTGGTCTGAGAAATCTCCTTCTGAGTCTGTTAATAAAACTTGTGCCTGTTTTGTGGACTTAGCTAACACATTGTTAGTGAACCACGCAAAATTCTCTGTGTTCTTCTTTAATTCTTTGTTCGTAAGCTGCACCTATCATAACAGGGGATATGGCTGAAATGACTTGTTAGCAATCTTGGTTTACATCATGATCATGCGATTGTGTATTGCGATAGTTTGAGTGCAATATGTTTGGCCAAGAATCAAGTCCATCAT
>JAULKJ010000009.1:5723855-5741710 GCA_032355405.1 Rubia balearica
TAAATTTATAAATTTTTAGGGGAGAGTCCCTATAATTTTGTGAATATTTTAAAATTAACCCCAAAAATAAAATAATTACAAAAAGTACCCTATGTCTATTCACCACCTTGTGTTTTTTATGTTTTAATCTCCGGACTAACCGTTAAGCAGTCTAACAGGAGAAGCTTTTTTTAATGTTTTCATTTGATGTTTAATAGTTCCATTTAAATTTTATTTATTTATTTTTTATTTGATGTTTAACCTTTTCAATTTTGATGTATACTTTAAGTATTATGATTGAATATTTAATATTTTAATTCAATTTTTTTGAGAATCTTTATTTAATGCTTACCTACATTTAATTCGAAGTTTTTTTTGAATGCCTCCATTCAATGTGTAAATATTTTAATCTGAAGTGTCTTTTAAATACCTCTATATAACTATTTTAATTCGATATATATTTTCAGTCGATGTTTAACTTTTAAATTTCAATGTTTACTTTTAGTGTTTTAATTTGATATTTTAATATTTTAATTCAATCTACATTTTTATTCGATGTTTAACTATTTTAATTTGACAGGTACTTTTTAGTGTTTTAATTTTAGGCAAAGTTTTGGGAAAGACGGTTTTTCCACAGGCATATGGAAAGACGAGGTTGAATTAAAATTATAGAAAGGTCAAAGGTTTTGATTGCATTATTAAAATTTTATTATGAAACATGTTGTAGTTATAAGTTTATAACCCGATTAATTCAACCCAAATTTTTTTATCTTGATTTCTTCTAATTTACAGTTTAAACATTGGTCTTTCCATAACTTATGGAAAGACCGTCTTTCAAGAGACGCACTCTTAATTTTATGTTTTAATATTCTAATTCGATTTATATTTCAATTTGATGTTTAACCATTATAATACCATATGATTTTTTTAATCCAATGTTTTATTATATTTAGTTCAGAGTCTTTTGAGTATCTTTATTCATTGTTTAACAATTTTAAATTAGTGCATGTTAATATTTTTATTTGATGTTTTAACTCTTTTAATTTGGGCAAAATTTTGGGATAAACCATCTTTCCATGGGCATATGAAAAGACGGGGTTGAATTAGAATTATAGAAAGGTAAAAGATTATAGTTGAAATATTAAAAATTTATTATGGAACGTGCAGTAACTATAAGTTTATAGCCCGATTAATGCAACCCAAAAAGTTTATCTTGATTTCTTCGAATTTGTATTTTAAACCTTAGTTTTTTCTTAACTTATGGAAAGATCATCTTTAAAGAGACAAACTCTCTAGTATATTTTATTATTTTATTTGATAATGTAGAGTTTTTATTCGATTTATTTATTTTAAATTTAATGTTGTTTTTAGTTCAATGTGAGTTCGGGCCCCACCCCCAAGCCCAACAAAAGCCTGTATATTCTAATATTCCCCATGTTCGATTTTGACCCATAATTTTGCCCTAACCCGATTTCAACCCGTGGCTTCCCCACCTCCACCCGACATGGTGTGAATCCAACGCAAAATTGAGCTGTAACCCGACGGGATTTAATGCAAAACCGAGCTGCAACCCGACGATGAAAGTAACTCCGGTGGAGCAACAAAGAAGACAGCAAAATCGAGGTTAGAATTGGAAGACCGTGAAATTGAGGTGTGAATTGGATGAACACGAATCAATGCAAAGAAGGAGATGGAGCATGAATAAACAACGGTTAAGTGGAGCGACCCGGAGAAGAAGGCAGTTGGAAATTTCATCGAAGAAGGCGGTATTTTCTAGAATTTGCAATTTTAATGATTTGACGGATACAACGAACGCGAATCGGAAGATAGCGTTGGCGACATAGAAGAATGCTTAACTGCATCGTGGTAGAATGACGGGGAAGTGGAGCGAGCAGAGAAGGAGGTGGTTGGAAGTTATGTCGGAGAAGAAGGTTTTTCAAGAATTTGCAAGCTGGTCCTTGAAGTTCTGCATTTTTTAAGAATCTATCCCAAATTTAAAATATTATGTTATAACCCAAAATTCCCCCCAAATTTGAAACTTTTCATTTTATATTTTTCCTATTTGTAACTTAATCCTTCGTGTCACCACGGTTTCGCTGGAGACAAGTTCTAATTGATTACTAGAGGGTCACACTCTTCCCAACATTTATTAATTTTCTTTTAAAATAGATTCATCATCCTGAAGTTTTTGTTATATGATAGATGACTTTTACATTGTATCCTACTTAAAGTATCAACTCTAATATTTTCGTCTAGATGTATTCATATGTTTTTCGAAAAAAATATTTAAATAATTTTAATAACCATATACATGGTAAAAATAAGAGTGCAAGAGCTCATCTTTCAAATATGAAAATTCAAATTTTTTTTAAAGGTTTTATGCATTTTTTTAAACGATGTTATTAATGTAGCTAACAACTTTATAAATCTGATGCATAATAAAGCCAAAAAAAAAAATGAAAGTTGTCAATTTGGATCAGTAAGAATGGGGACAAAAGTCATTTTCAGTTAATTAAGTCCCGCATGGTAACTTAATTAATTAATTTTTTCTATTTTTGGTTTGCTCTTATTCAACACAATTAATAAAATCAGGTTTTACCTACATTTAGTAATTATATGTTCCAACATAAATTATCTAACCAAACATTTAAAGAAATGTAAAACATGAACACAAGACTTGGTTATGCGATTCGGTGAAAACCACCTATATCTGCGGAGTTTGGCCCAATTCAGGAAAAAAAAACCACTAATCAAAACAAAACAGTACAATGCACACCATACAACTATACTTATCTTTTCTAATTACAATGAGTGGATTTTGCAAGCTCCCCTTGCTACCGATCCGCCTTAGTCTGACTCCCTCAAACCTCGATACTCGTTGACGTTGGATCTCCTCCTTCTGAGGAATTGAGACTTCTGATTTTGAACTTAGATCAACAGAGTATTGATCATGTTGGAACACAAGTGGAGGCTCTCAGCTACTATTGATGTATAAAATATGGGTGAAATATAATTCTCCAATTAAAATATTCTGGACGAAAATATGATTCTTCTCGGATTTCATCTCCACATTCCTTTTCTCACAAACCATACCATAATTGATGTTACAACCCAACATTCCATATTTGCATAATCTCCACAACTTATCAACTGAAATAATTCTGGACTTTAGAAACTCCCTCGTTGACATTTTGTGGACCCATAAACCTTTTTGGATTTTCAAGCCGTCAATTATGGAAATAGAACAATCAAATCCACATGAATGTTGGAACATGATCATAAACACATTTAGCTCCCGCTAAATTTCACATCTCCAAAGAGTAATTATAACACCCTTGTTGGAACATCAATTAGATAGTCATAAAGCAACTAAGTTTCAGAAAACATTTTAATCCTTGTTGGAACATCAGTCCAACTTACTATAAAAAAAATTAAAGAATAAAACACATTCAGCCAAGCCAATCAAAATATCCATAATAAGACTTCCATAATGCCTCTAGCTTCCAGCTGGACCCAATAATATCAGAAATCCAAAACAAGAAATTCAAAAATATCCAGAATCCAAAAATACCTCCCCTTGGGGTCACAAAAACAACCAAAGTCATAAAATTCAAATAGTTTTTTTTATAAAAAATTCCTTTAGGAGTGATCAGCTGCATCAGCTTGAATCTCACTACTAGCATCCAACTTCTTCAATCCCCCTTCAAGAGAAGATAACTGAACCTGAAGAGCTGCAATTTTTTCCTTAATAGCCAACTTCCTTGCATCCATGGATTTCTGAGCAGCTGCTGTAGATGAAGTACCAGTCTCTGAAGAGGTCCAGGGAAGATCATCATTTTTTCTTGCAAAGAAGGTCCTAGAGTTAGCCTTTACAACCTTAGGCACTATAACCTCATCATCATTTTGATCTTCACCTTCCCTGCTCTAGCCAGTGTAGTAATGACACAGGGATGGGGCAGAGAATTCTTCTTTTTGGATAACATATCCGGAAAAACAATGTTTTCCTGGATAATTCTACACAAGAATCTTCTTGCCAATAAAATACAAAAGCTTGACCATCTCTCGAGTCAGGGCAGAGGTATTTTTAGAAGGCAGCCAACAATTTATGGCAATTTGAGAGAGGAAGTAATAACTGCTAGTCAGATTTGACATAGCAACATTACCTTGTACAGGCCATTGGGACACCAACCCTCCAGAAATTTCATGCATAATTTGATCATTTTTCATCTCCAGGTCTTCACCATAAGGTCAAGCAAACTCAGGAGTGGTCAGACCAAGAATCTCATTTATTTTCTCCGCAGAAAAATCAATTACTTTGCCACGCACAAAGGTCCACCCAAACCATTCAGACTCAACATCTAAGTTCTCTGTCGTAACATTGGCATAGAACTCTTAAACCAACTTCTTGTTGTATTCCTTGTAAGCCGTGACAGAAGTAGAATATCCCAGATATTATATAAAGGCTATGAAGCCACTGGCCTTACATGTCTCCAAATCCGATGACCTTTCTGAGATCTTTCCTAATAGCTGGCATCAGAAAAATCTTATTCAGAGCATTCCTTAAAGATGGTGCTCTTCTTGAACTCTGCTCAGCTTCTTTCTTCCATCTAATCTTTTTGTTTTTAGGCTAACTTGACTCTTCTACAGCCTCGACAACATTACTCTTGGATTTCCTTGTTTGAACAAAGTTATCCTGTGCTTCAGCACTAGAGTAAGCAAGTTTTCCTTCTTGAGCATGTTCTTGTGTTGGACTATCCTCCACCTCAATCACTTCAACTTCCTCATTTTTCTGCTAGCTTGATGTTGGAACATCATCAAGGCCAGGTTCAGTTGCTTCAATCTTCTCTTCCTCTTCAACATGCAGATTTGATGTTTTTACATCATCAACAATAGTTTCTTCCCCCCCTGTCCCCATCTTAGGAGTTAGGACATGAGTCTCCTCAACTACAACCTGATCATTAACAGGTCCTCCACCCAGGTTATAATATTCTTCAATAACAAACTCTGCTAGTTGATTGTAAGAAGCTTCAAAGCCCTTTTCACCAATTTACATATCTACCATATCTTCCCTCGTATCCTCACCTTGTGTTGGAACATTACTAGTACCCCCTTGCTTCCAAATATTCTTCATCAGAATCAATATTAATGACTACAGGGGGTTCATTCTTGAGTCTTTCCATATTCTCAACAGTATTTGAATTATAAACTTGCAGGGCCTTGTAGCTAGCAGAACTTAGTACACTTAAATCCCCAGGCCACTCATTTACTCTTCTCAATCCGTGTCTTCTCAACCTAGAGGCTCTAGTATAAACACAAATAACTTTCTTCCCTTCATGTTCTATACATGCCAACTCAGTTAACCTGGGGTTCCAGTCTTCCATATATTTAATAACTCCAATAATACCTTTAAGTAGATGACTTAAATCATACCCATTGATTATCCCAGACAGAGACTTTAAATCCCTTAGGTCTACCTTCTTATCATGCTTCATGTAATATTCAATACAGTCATCAAAAGATTTAAACCACTGACCATTGTAGGTGAAGGATTTTTCCCTAAAGAACTCAGGTTCTGGAATTGGAGCATCTTCTGGCCGACCTAAAGACACCACCTCTACCCCTGGCTCTTGAGTTCCTTCCAAGAGTTCCAACATTGTGCTCTCTGTAATGTTTATCTCTTTGCCAGGCTCTCCAAACAAAATCTTGAACATGTTGCTGTTCTCCAACTGAGGGTTTTTGTGATGAGACAAGTCGACTTCTGAGAATTCTGAGTTCCTTAAACTTCTTAGCCTCAAGGGTTTTACAAAAAATCCGAGCATAATCTCAAGAAATGGCAAGAAATTAGGGAGAGAAGTTGCCGGAGAGAGGAAGAGTAGAAGAAGATGGAAAGTTAGAATTTTAAAATTTTACTTTCCTTTCTCAAACCCAACACCATACTTTTTCTCTTCCCAAAGGCAACAATTAACCCTCTTAGCTTCCAACTGTTAATCATATCTTTCTCTTTCCTCAGATTTTCCGTATTCCAACATGCTGAAATCCCTTCCATATTTTTTTTGTGTTTTTCAATTTTTCAGTACACAAAAATTAAAAACTAAAGCCTAATAAAAGCTTGTAAAGAGGGTACCTCAATTATGGCACACACCTAAGTATTTCTTGAGTAGCTCAAAGGTGGTAGAATCCAATGATTTTGTGAAAATATCAGCAAGTTTCTCCGATGTTGGAACATGGGCTACCACTACTTCCTTTCTTTCAACAAGATCTCGAATACAATGGTGTTGTATATCAATGTGTTTAGTTCGACAATGCTAAACTGGATTCTTAGAGATATTAATAGCACTTTTGTTGTCACATAAGATCTTCAGAGGCCCTTGATTAAACCCATAGTCTTTCAACATCTATTTCATCCATAATAATTGTGCACAACAACTTCTAGCAGCAAGATATTCAGCTTAACAGATGACAAAGAAATATAATTTTATTTCTTGCTGTACCAAGAAACCAAATTCATGCCAATAAAGAAACATCCACCTATAGTGCTTTTGCAATCATCTGCATTTCCAGCCCAATCAGAATCACTATAGCAAAAAAGAATCGAGTCTTGATTCTTAGAATACCAGATTCCATACTCAGAAGTACCACTCACATAACAAATAATTCTTTTAACTGCAGTCAGATTTGATTCCTTCGAATTAGTTTGAATCTTGTACATACCCTAACACTGAAAAATATGTCTGATTGACTGGCTGTAAGATACAGTAAACACCCAATCATACTTCTATACAATTTTCGATCAATTGCAACACCTTTCTCATCTTTTCCCAATTTTTCTATGGTTCCCATTGGAGTTCAAACTGGGAGAGAGTTGATTAAGCAAAACCTTTTCACCAAATTCATTGCATATTTTCTCTGATTGATGAACGGTCCATTCTTTTCTTACTTCACTTAGAGTCTTAGAAAATAAGTGAGTTCACCCACCATGCTTATCTCGAATACATCCGACATTAGGACACAAAGTCCTGTAACATAGACTGAGGTAGAGCAAAAAACAATATCATCAACATAAATTTGAGTAATTAACTTTTTGATGATCTATCCAGCACAAATAAAGTGCAATCTACTCCCCCCGATGATAATCTTTCTTAATGAGAAAGTTTTTCAGTCGCTCATACCAAGCTCTGGGTGCCTGTTTCAGACCGTATAGTGCATTTTGAGTTTATACTCGTGATGTAGATAGTGGGGACCTTCAAATCCTTTGGGTTGCTCAACATAGACTTCTTCATTCACCACGCCATTTAGGAAGACACTTTTGACGTCCATCTGGTACAATGTAAAATTCAGAGTGTAGGAAACAACACGTAAAATCCGAATAGATTCTAACCTGGAAACCCATGCAAAATTTTCATCGAAATTCACTCCTTCCACTTAAGTATAACCTTGAACTACCAGTCTTGCTTTATTTTGGGTAATTTGGACATCAACATTCGACTTATTCTTGAAGATCCACTTGGTGCCAATAACATTTACACCTTTTGGACAAGGGGTGAGATACCATGCATAATTTCTTTCAAACTGGCCGAGTTCCTCTTGCATGGTGAAAATACAATACTCACAAAGTAGGGCCTCTTTATAGTTCTTGGGTTCAATCAATGAGATAAAATATTGTAATCTATCAAGTTTCAGATAATTTACCTGTGGTAGAGCACGTGTTCTCTTAGATATGGGTTCAGGTACCTCTTGTGTTGGAACATGGGTGAAGATCCAGGAATCGATGTTTCAACATCACCATCTTCTGGGCCATTAGGATTTTCGGATCCTTCTGGTGTTCCAACATTGACTTGCTAGTCACTCAAATTATTCTGTGTTGGAACATGCATTAGGGCAGGTTTATTCTCTCATTCTCTTGATACATTTTTATCATCAGAATCATCAACAATCACAATAATAGACTCCAAAAGTGTTTTAGTACGAAGGTTGTAAACCCTGTAAACATGACTGTTCACAGAATATCCCAGAAAAATTCCAGCATCACTGCGACTATCAAACTTAGCCAACAGTTCTCTATCCATGAGAATGTAACACTTACTGCCAAATACATGAAAGTATAAAACATTAGGCTTCCTACCTTTCCAGATTTCATAAGAGGTCTTACTTGTGAATGGACGAAGATACACCCTGTTTATAGTATAACATGCCGTGCTGACTGTCTTTGCTCACCATTTCTTGTGAATGCCTTTTTTCTATAGACATTATTAGAGCCATCTCCTATAGAGTTCTATTTTCCTCTCAACATTACCATTTTGATAAGGTGTGATTGGTGCTGAAAATTCATGTTGTTATCCAAGCTCATCACAAAAATCGCTGAACTGAGAATTTTCAAATTCTCTCCCATAATCACTACGCACTCTAATAATTTTCCTTATAGGACTTCCTTTTTCTATCTGCAGTTTGATCACCAAATTTTAAAACACATCCACCGTGTCAATTTTTTCTTCAAGAAATGCTACCTAAGTGTATCTGTAGAAATCATTAATACATACAAAAATATACTTCTTGCCAGTCATAATAGGTGTATTGACCGGACCCATCAAATCCATGTGTAATAATTCAAGATTTCTCAAAAGTTGTAATATAATGAACAAACGAATGGGGTGATGGAATTTGTTTATCTTGTTGGCATAGCCCTCAAACAATTCATTTTTTATAAGTGAGAGTAGGCATACCTCGAACAGCTTTAGCATTTGCAATCTTAACCAATGTTTTATAGTTGATGTGTCCCAGCCTCTTGTGCCACATTGTTCCTTCATCTTCTTTAGAACTTAGACACCCGACTTCTTGTTCCAACAGAAAACAGTTGTCTGAAGATCGAATTTCTGAGATTACTTTGTCCTCACCATGTTTGACAATGCATCTGTTTTTATGAAACTCCACAGTCATATTGTCATCGTACAATTGACTGATGCTCAGCAGATTTTCCTTCAAATATTCAACAAGTAGCACACTTTTGAATATTGGAAATCCCTTAATATGCAGTTCTCCTTTAGCAACCACTTCACTTTTCTTTCCATCACCAAATGTAACAAATCCACTAACATAAGGCTTGATCATTGTCAGAAACTCACTTGTTCCAGTCATGTGTTGAGAGTATCCACTATCAAAGTACCACAAGTATCTGTGCAATAAAAGCGTGTTAGCAACAAGAAAAATTAGCAGTTGAATGATCAATGCAAGTTCTTCAATGCCATCATCACTCTCATCATCGTAGTCAATCTTCGAAAAGGAAACTTTGAAGGACAACTCCTTCTATGCTTTCTTCGTGGGGTGGTTTGAGAGTCATCTCATTAGTCTTCAAGGATCCCATTAGTTCATCTAGTGTCATGGTGGACACATCTCTTTCTTCTTCAATGGCGGAAACTTTCATTGAAAATCTTTGAGGAAACGATCTTAAGGTTTTCTTCACCAGTTTTGCCTCCTTATATGTTTTACCGAGTTGGTATGTCATGTTTGCTATATCTCTTAGCTTTCCATTGATTACTGCAATAGTCTCATGCTCTTCCATCTTCAATTATTCAAATTTAGTAGCCAACATTTGAAGCTTAGATTCTCGTACTCGCCTCGTTTCTTCATGGACTGCTTGCAGAATGTCCCAAGCCTTCTTCGCTTGATAGTAGTTAGAAATGAGTTTGAACTGACTTTCATCTACTGCTATGAAGATACCATTCAAGGCTTTTGAGTTTTCCACTGAAGCCTTAAGTTTATCAGAACCCCAAGTTGATTTATCCTTGAGTTTCCGCTTCTTAGTGCTCGATTCTCCTTCCTTTTCTTTTGATATGGTTTCAGCATCTTCAATTGGGTGATTCCATTCTGTTTCCACGAAGTGCCATGCTAGTTCATCCACTGAGTTAATGAACACTCTCATGCGAGCCTCCCAATAGTTGTAGTTTATTCCCTCTAATAGTGGCGGCCGAGATACTAAAGCTCCTTCTTTGGTCGCCATGGTAAAACCGGATCCCACTTTTCTTGACCTAACCAAGGTAAGAGTAAGTGACCAAGCTCTGATACCAATTGAAATATGGTTTTACCTAAATTTAGTAATTATATCAACTATCTTCCAACATAAATTATCTAATCAAGTATTTAAAGAAATGTAAAACATGAACACAAGACTTGGTTACGTAGTTCGGTGAAAATCAGCTACATCGGCCGGCCTAGTTCAGAATAAATACACTAATCAGAACAAGATAGTACAATTCATACCATACAACTATACTTATCTTTTCTAATTACAGTGAGTGGATTTTGCAAGTTCCCCCGCTACCGATCTGCCTAAGTCAGACTCCTCTTGACCTAGATACTCGTCGACGCTAGATCTCCTCCTCCGGAGGAATTAAGGCTTCCGATTCTTAACTTAGATCAATAGAGTATTGATCATGTTGGAACACAAGTGGAGGCTCTCGGCTACTATCGATGTATAAAATTTGGATGCAAATTTTCTTCTCTTTAAAACCGTAAGTAGCTCAGCCAGAATATTCTCAATATATAAGCCCGATCGCAAGTAGTAGATTTCTTATGCGAATGAAATTCCCACTCCACAAAACATTCTGATAACAATCAAATCCCTTGGAGGTAGGAATTGCCAAAGCTAATCCCTTAAAGTAAGGAATTAGAATATTCCATCCATATCTTAGCTATACCCGAAATCCCATATCAATCCTCATTCCATAAATCTAATCTAATCCAATCCCATAAATATAAGAATTGATATATATATATATATATTCTCCAATAAAAATATTCTGGACGAAATATAACTCTTCTCGGATTTCATCTCTACATTCCTTTTCACGCAAACCATATCATAATTGATGTTACAACTTAACATTCTATATTTGCATAATCTCCACAACTTGTCAACTTAAATAATTCTGGACTATACAATTATTGAATTCAATTTATTTTAATTTTGACCACAAGTAGGATCCTCAGGCCAAGAATGTTACATTGGATCTTAAATAATTTTTATTGAAAATGATAATCAGTTTTTTATCCCGAACAATTACCTATTTCGTTTCCAAGAGTTTTGACCACAAATAGAATCCCAGCAGGCCAAGAATGTTGTCTTAAATAATATTTATTGAAAATGATAATCAGTTTTTTATCCAGAACAATTACCTATTTCGTTTCCAAGAGTTAGTACATATATAAGCAAGAAAATATATATTTCTCTGGTTTGAGTTTTCTCTTCTACTTGTGCAGTCATGAAAGTAGTTGTTGCTTTAATTGTTGGAGCTGCTTTTGGGTTTTTAATTGGCACTGCATTTGGAAGTCTTTCTATGATCAAAGTGCAACCCTGTTCGGAATTCTCGATTTATTAGCAGCTTAATCAAGTGGCTACTAACTGTTTTTCTATTTCAATTGGTAGGAAATTTTCATGTCCAACATTATTTGTGATTGTTCAAACGAGTGGAACAGAAATGCAAATATTGATCTATCAATGAAGGTAAATCTTCCCTTCTTCATCTCATATCACGATTCCGATTTTATCAATCTTTGTATAAATCTAAATGATTTTTTATCTCTCGTATTTGATGTGCATCTAAGATTTAATTTCTTTTACCGATGAGATAAGCATGATTATATAAGCATCTGAAAGCTGTTTGATTCTTTTACTTGTTAACATTGAAACTCATTCAATTTGTCTGGCCTAATGTTTAATTTCAACACTGGGAAAATAAACTCTTCATCATACAGGCAGATCCAAAATATATGTTGAAGATTTTAGAAAAAAATGGCGTGGGATGCCCTTCAGTCGTCATGTTCATATAATTTACAGAGGGCTGAGGGATTTTATTTTTGGGTAAATCTGTGTAAGATTTGTAAAAAGGGAGAACTGAAAGCTTTATAAATGAGTTAGTTTTCCTTGGAAATATTTTATAAAACGGTAAGAAATGAATAATTTAGGGATGAGTTTTCCAATTCCTTATTCCTTTCATTTTATCATCTACAAATGTTTTTCCCATATTTGTTTTCTGTGTGAGGAACTGTTCTTTTGCCCTTTTTACAAATCAACTCGGCTGTTTCTTAGCAAAGGAATTTGTTCAACATCTCCAGAACTAGAAGGTTAATTTTGTTAGACATCAAAATTTCATAGTTAGCTAGGCAATTGAACATTTTAAAGAGATTTGTTTACCATATTTTTCTAATGAAATTAGTATCTTTGTTACAAAAACCGCGATAGGCGCTAATAAAAATAACAATCGTATACACCATTACACAGCTCAACTTCTAATACCGTTAGAAGGGAATGATCATTTTTTTGGTACCTAATGCTTAAAATTTTCAGTGAAACATCCAACCTGCTATAGTTGAGATTTATTTAACCCCAATATTTGAATTTTATTTTTCAGACTTTTATTCCATCAGAAAAGAAAGGAGTAGACAGATTACCTTTCGGCATTATTGCGAATGAATCAGACTTGTATCTCCGCAGGTTATGGGGAGAACCTAGTGAAGTAAGTTTCAAATTCGACTCTCCCAAGTGCATCATTAATTTGTTACTAAAGATTTTTCCTTGCTAATTGCTACAACAAAAAAAGTAAATTGAGAAACTTCTTCATTATGATCAGTGTATAGTTTCCGAATATTTCTGAATTGTGAATTTTTATTTTTTAGGACCTTATTCATGCACCCAAGTATCTTGCGACTTTCACTGTTGGTATAAAACAAAAGAACCACATCGATGCAATTATCAAAAAGGTGAGAATAAGGTCATTTTCTTTGTGTAGCTTTCTGTCTCTATCCTCCTTAAGTATGTATTTCTGGTACAGTTTTCAGACAACTTCACTATACTTTTGTTCCACTATGATGGAAAAACATCTGAATGGGATGAGTTTGAGTGGTCGAAGCGGGCTATTCATGTGAGTGCTCAGAAACAGACAAAATGGTAAGAAATCATTGATAAATGCAATGGTTCCGAAAGGTAGTTTTATTTTATTTTTATGAATAGTCTTGTAATTCTGCTACTTCAATATTGAAAAAAGGTGGTATGCTAAAAGATTTCTTCATCCAAACATCGTTGCCGCGTATGACTACATATTTATATGGGATGAGGACCTCGGAGTAGAAAATTTTAATGCTGAAGAGTAAGCATTTTGTTGTGCAAGTTCTTGTTGGATGGAATTAGCTTGATCACTTTACAAAATTTATCCTGTGAACTTTTTCCAGATACATAAGACTTGTCAAGAAATACGGATTGGATATATCCCAGCCTGCTTTGGATCCTTCGGCATATATATGGGAGATGACAAAGAGAAGAGCTGACCTTGAAGTCCATAAGTACGTACGAACACCCTCTGTAACAAAATTAGAGTTTTTGTAATAAATATATGAGTCTAAATTTTGGCCTTTTATTTAATTTTTATTATTGATCAGAGAATCAGAGACAGCCTGGTGCTCATACCCGCCTCGCCCTCCCTGTGCAGGGTAACAATCTCTTTTTGTGTCATGCGTGTAATTCCATTGTTTTTTATTTGTGAATTCATGACAATCTGAAAAACTGTGATTTTTGCCTTCTGTTAATTTTCCAGATTTGTGGAGGTCATGGCTCCTGTTTTCTCTCGGGATGCATGGAAATGTGTGTGGAATTTGATCCAGGTATTTATCATTTATTCAGCATTGCTTAATTAGATTATGTATGAGCTAGCACAATTGTCCTTATATGCATATGCAACCTTATTGCTGCTTATGCATGAATTGATGAAGAATGACCTGGTCCATGGTTGGGGTCTCGACTTTGCCTTCCATAAGTGCGTTGAGGTTCGTCGTAATTTATAGCCTCAATTCACATTTAGTATTACTCTAAGTTTATCATGGCTGTAAAAAATTGGGTTAATTTATTACTTTTCAGCCTGCTAATGAGAAAATGGGCGTTGTGGATGCTCAATGGATTGTTCACCAATCCATAATTTCACTTGGGGCTGATCAGGTGATTCTACTGTGTTAGATATTCTGACATTATAGCGATTCCCACTCGACATAATTAATTACTAACATTGGATCACGGAATTATGTTGTGTCCTTTTCTAGGATCAGGCTAACGAAGGGCAGGATTTACGGGAAAAGGTAATGACGACAGTAATAAGGTGTTTTATTCTTTACTTTTATATAATGTCCATTTTCGATTTGCTCACGAGACATGTATTTGTTATTACAAGGTACGAGAAAGGTGTTCGAAAGAATGGGAATTGTTTCAAACTAGGATGGAGAATGCCGAGAAAGGACTTGATCCTTCCAATACATCCATCACAACCTCAGCAATAGATTATATCCAATATCTGCTGACAAATTCACTGCGAAAGTTCCAATCAGATATGAACTAGTTACATATATATCATCATAGGAAAACTTCTTTTGCATTATAAATCCTTAATTGGTAGCATTTCAACTGGAGGTTTTGAATTCATTGTATTTCTCGAAAATTTCTGTAATGATAGCTTTGAAGGTTGTTTTCTTGATTTCATATATGGGGAACTGCTCAATTGATATTGTGGAAGAAACCATGATTTGAACCACATTTCTCGGTTGGAATCCAGAACACACAAAAAAAATCAGTTTCATTTTTAAAGAAAATATGCTGCACAAATGACCTGCGATTCGTGCTTCATTACACGCCGATCCTTCGACATCAATCTTGTAGTTGAGTACAATTACTTTTTTGATCTCAATAAAATTATATAACTTTCTACTTTTTCACCTTCAGTACTAAATATCATTCACTAAATGTTTTTATGTGTGCCAAAACATATAAACTGAAGGTAATATTTTTTTTATACAAATTTAAACCACCAAACATGGGGGTATGTATTTGGCACCGAAAACCTCTTAACAAAATGAGGTGCAAAAGACAGAACATTTACATGGAAGCCTGTACGATAATTGAAAACTTGAGTGTTTGAACTAATTATATACTGTAGTAGTTAAGGTCTTTCTTTGCTGTTGCTCACTCTTTCAAAAAATGTGTGAATCTGTCCAAGCCGTGAGCACGGCACTTCCATAGCCAAGGACAAAATTAATTGTCAGTTAGCTAAGGCGTGTATGGTAAATTTATTATATTTTTTCCATATAAGGTTAAGTCTTATTCAACAAAATGAATACATTTTATTACTTTTGACCAAAAAATGGATCCTCAATTAGACGAATCACTTTTTGATACTACTTTCGTTGCTTCTTATATTATTTCTTTGAAATAATCGAAGCTTGAAATAGCCGATTTGAATGCTATTTCAAGCTTAGAATGCTGTCCAACCCTGATTTGAATGCTGTTATGCTTCATGCCATAGAATCTCTGGTCTTCTTGATCCCTTTTAAGGTACCTTTCCCTGTTTGTAATAGCTAATATAGTGAGCTTCATAATCTATCCCCGATTTGAATGCTGTCTTCTATCCTAATTATTGTTCTGAGTTCTGAATTTTGAGTTCTGTGTTCTGAGTTCAATACCTGCGATTAATTTATTTGTAAACATTAAACTTCAGTCAACTGATTTCTAATTCCTGTACTTGGAAAATAAACTTTGTCATAAAAATAGATTTAAAATAAATCCTGGAGGGATCTTGAAAAATAAATTTAAGGGGGGTAGGGTTCTTTACATCATGTTCAATAAATTAAATTTCAATGGAGAAATCAATAATTATGTATGCAGGGTTCAGTTTTTTTAAATATTTTTCCATCATCAAAATGCTTGCCAGGGAACATTTTTTAAGAACTGTAAAAGTAGGAAACTGATGTCTTTTTAACTAATATGGCTAGGTTTCCATTGAAATGTATTTAAATCTGTAAGTGTAGCTCTGAGGTACAATGTACTTGTTTAAAAAGGAAACCTAAAGTTGATCTGATATACTAAGTAAATGTTAAGAACCCTGAAAAACACATTGATTTTCCTCAAAGTATAAATGTGGAAAATGAAAAAATAAATCAATAGAAATGAGTAAATTTGTTTCTATTGTGATTCTCATATGCATATATATGCCGCTGTAGCCCGAGAGCAGGAGTAGACTATGAGAAATTCCAAAGAAGCAAGACTTGTTCAACCGTTGCTTAGAGTGGTGGCTGGAAATTCTATTTGTTCGTAATTGTGAAAAGTAGGAGGTATGTATGTAATTCTTATGTTACTTGTGATATCTCAATTATCAAGCAGTGTATTCTAATGACTTTAAATGTAAATTTTGTTATATGTATATATAAGTAAGTGTGCCACTAATTCTATCTTTTCTAAGTCCAAATGCCAAAAGTAAGTGTGCCAAAACTAATGGATCGGAGGGAGTGTTATTTTTTGTGTGTAGTGTGCTACAAAATACTAGGGTACATTCATGAGGAGCATTAGGATAGTTTCATTAATTTCCTTTATAATGATTTCCGTTCTACCTTAAGAGTAGATATTTTTTTCCAACAAATCTTATTTTATACCGACTATTACTAAGAGTCCATCTCTTAAAAGACCGTCTTTCTGTAAATTATGGAAAGACCAATGTTTAAATTGCAAATTAGAAAAATTCAAAATAAAATTTTTCAGGTTGCATTAATTGGGTCATAAACTTATAACTACTGCATGTTACATAATAAATTTTTAATATTCCAACTGAAATCTTTTACCTTACTATAGTTCTAATTCAACCTCGTCATTCCATATGCATTACAATGATTCAAATAGTTAACCCTTGATGCACAAATAGGATAGAAGCAATGCACATTTAAACAGCAACACACAATATACAGTTAGCTATAGGTTAGTCCGGAATTGCATATATAAATTATTGTGGGTATGATTAAATTCTAGGTGATTGGTTGGCTGCATACCAGCGTTTATGAAAATTCCTATAAGAAATCTTAGCCGACGACAATCTTTTGATACTGAACAGGGGTAAACTCTTTTGATAATAAAAAACAGTAATTGTTTATGGAATCAAATGTTTTTGTAATAAATAAAGAGCACATGCTGGGAAATTTAATGAAAATATTCTTGTTTTGTTAGGGTAGAAAAATGGTTCGTGCGAGAGATGTGTGTTGGGAGCACTGTGTTCGAGTGGATGGAAATTGGAAGGTTAGATGCAATTACTGCAAAAGGGTATTTAGTGGTGGTGTTTATAGGATGAAATTTCACTTGGCACATTTTAAGAACACGGATGTAGTTCCATGCAGCGAGATCCCATCTGATGTCCGGGATGGACTGCGAGTCATACTCAGCAGTAAAGGTTTCCCCAAGACACAAGATTCTTCTTCCAATAGAAAGAAGAAGGTGCGCAGTTCTTCGGGAGCTAGTGGTGATGATGTCCATGTTAACCATGAATTGGGTGGTGCTAGCGCTTCTTTGTTAGTTCCGTGTCCGGTTGATGATGATAGCTTTGCAAAGACAGAATGTGCTGATAAGAAACAAGATTCTTCTTCCAAGACACGGAAGAAAGTGGGTAGTTCTTCGGGAGCTAGAGGTGATGATGTCCGTGTTAACCATGAATCAGGTGGTGCTAGCGCTTCTTTGTTAGTTCCCTGTCCTGTTGATGATGATAGCTTTGCAAAGAAAGAATGTGCTGACAAGAAACAATATTCTTCTTCCAAAAGAAAGAAGAAGGTGGGTAGTTCTTCGGGAGCTAATGATGATAATGTCCGTGTTAACCATGAACTGGGTGGTGCTAGCGCTTCTTTGTTAGTTCCGTGTCCGGTTGATGATGATAGCTTTGTAAAGGAAGAATGTGCTGATAAGAAACAAGATAATTCTTCCAAGAGGCAGAAGAAGGTGGGTAGTTCTTCGGGACCTAGAGGTGATGATGTCCGTGTTAACCATGAATCAGGTGATGCTAGCTCTTCTTTGTTAGTTCCGTGTCCGGTTG
>JAULKJ010000009.1:5741810-5753799 GCA_032355405.1 Rubia balearica
TAACACTTTTTAAAATTTAGGTAACACTTTTCAATATTTATGTAACACTTTTTAAAAGTTTAAGTAACACTTTATAAACTATTCTAATATTTTAAATAAGTGGGGGAAAGAAAGTGTTACAATAGCTCTAATTTGTAGTAGTGTCTAAAGATGGGAAATGACATGTGATACTTTATGTAATTTTTTAAAACTTTACTTATTATTTTGTCTAACCATAACTTATGATGAGATAATCTCACGTGAGTCTTTCTCTTCACTTTTTATGTGTCGTTATTGTACGTAATTGCATATATTTACAATCCAACATTTTTATTAGACATCGTGAAAAAGATTTCGCGTAAGTTTAGTTGGGTCGGAGGGATGTCTTTTTTACCTTTAACCATTTTATCATTAGAAATTTGAATTTTAAACATTAACACATCATCAATTTAATTATATTACATTAATTAAAGATAGGTAGCAAGTTTGGATTAAAAGTAAATTTTAATTCCACAATTAGCTCCTTTTTAAATCACCTAACTATTAGACTGATAATGAAAAACCTTGATTTTTATTATTAAAATTATAGAGTACTCGTTACAATAAGTATTAAATCATCTCATATGAAATGACACCGCATAACGGATAAACAAGATTTTGTGTTACCTTATAAGTACCCTTATTTATAATTTAAATGTAGGTATTTTTAAGTTCAGAAATTCACAGTGATTCAAAATAATTAAATACCGTATGTAAAACTTTGGATTTTTTATTGTAATAAAAGTTATAGCTCTTTCCATGTTTCACAATGTGACACTAAATTTTAATTGATACGAGTTGTATTAGAGAACAAATTTTGAAAAAGATTCCCGTCCAATCAATTTTATCTGCATCATATGAAAAACTTATTACAATTCTAACAAGCCCAATCAATTTTATCTACACCATGTGAAATTCTTATCACAATTCTAACAAGCCGAATCAATTTTATCTTCATCATGTAAAAATCTTATTACAATTCTAACAAGCCGAATTAATTCTACTGTATATCATATGAAAAACTTATTACAATTGCAACACGTGGACACGATATTTACGTAAGGATCCGTTGGAAATGCTCTCATGCTTCATATGTACTTCTAGTATTAGTATCAGTAGGACAAAGTGCCTATATATGTGGATGTGTACTTGTATTCAAAGATGATTAAACCAGTTTGGCAAGAGAGAGTTCCAATCCTATATAAACAGGTTATCTGGTTTTCCGCACTCATCCCTTAGTTGTTGGATTACTCCTGCCGGCACCACATTGCGCCTATATATACACACACAAATATGTCTTCTTCTCTACGTATACTCAATGCTCGGTAATCAAGATATGGCTACAAACATCATGATTACCGTTTTGGTTCTGTTTTTTCTTTCTCCGAATTGGTGCGGCGCCCTTAGGCCAGCTTTCGAGAAGAATTCAGAAAGCTCCGCGAGAACCGCAACTCTTTACGTCGATGGAGCGCAGAGGAAAATGCCAGACAATTTGTTTGGTGTCTTTTTTGAGGTCGTAAACTAGATAACACCCGTGCGATACATGATTCAAAATAAGGAATAGTAACAGACTCAACTGTTTTATAACCTGATTTGCAGGACATTAACCATGCTGGGCCTGGAGGATTATGGGCAGAGCTTGTAAACAACAGAGGTCTGATTTTTATTTTTTTTATATTATGTTGAATTTTCTGATATAATGTGACATATGCATGGACAGGTTTTGAGGCAAGAGATATCAATGAGACATTGACTCTGGAGTCATGGGGAGTGATTGGGGAGGCTTCAGATGTGACGGTCACAACAGATCTTTCATCACCATTTCCGCGAAACAAAGTCGCGTTGAAGATGGAGGTTCTCTGCGACAAGTGCCCGGATGGCGGTGTTGGAGTCTTCAATCCTGGATATTGGGGAATGGTGGGTGTGTTCATCTATCTTCAGAGTCTCTGAGTTACATTGATTGGATTTGAATGCCATTTTCTTTACTCTTTTTTCTTCTTATTCTTGCAGAATGTTGAGAGTGGAAAGAATTACCTAGTGACTCTTTACGTTCGAGCTCTCGATTCTGTTGATCTCGATGTGGCATTGACAGCGCGAGTAGTTACCGATCCTCTGGCTCATCAACATGTCCAGTAAGTTTCAGATTTGTAAATCCAAAAGTAGATATAATTCATGATCTTCATTTGAATCTGTTGGTTTTCTGCAGAATTGAGTCTGGTGGAAAATGGCACAAAGTAGAATTCAAGTTGACAGCCATGGGATCTCACCCCCGTGCAATGCTGACCATCACAAGCAGCAAGAAAGGTGCTTTGTGGCTTGATCAAGTCTCAGTTATGCCTGAGGATACTTATAAGGTGGGATTTTGACTGAGTTATATGATGATCATGTTTGTTTCCTAATTATAACTTCTAATCATATATTATAACAGGGGCATGGATTCAGAAAAGACATTTTCAATATGATCAAGGATTTGAATCCTGGATTTATTCGCTTTCCAGGTAATGCCACGACCTCATTCTTTCTTCCTACCTCCGTCCCAGCTATATTTGCACTGTCATCATTATCACTGTTCAAAAAATATGTTTGACCGTTAATATCTTTACATACGTACAATAACTGCAAATAAAAAGTTGATATTTGGAAACTACTTATTACGATGAATTGAACAATATCATATACGATAATAATATTGTTCATAAATCTATTCAAATATGATGTCAAAATTTGATAGAGAATAGTATTAGAAAAGTAGAAGTGCAAATAGAGATGGAAGAGGGGGTATGAAAAAATTTCACTTGATATGTAGTGATTTTTTTTAAAGATGAAGTAGTGATTTTTCATTAATGCGAAGGTCGTGTTCTTTTCGAATGAACTGGTCAGAAAAGGGCAGAATGAGCATTGTTCTATTTACATGTGGAATTTAATTGGTCCAATTGATTATGTTGGAAGGTGGGAATTATGTTGAAGGGGATCAACTGAAAAACAGTCTGGATTGGAAACACACAATGGGACCGTGGGAACACAGACCTGGCCATTTTAATGACGCATGGAATTACTGGACAGATGATGGCATGGGCCATTTGGAGTTTTTCCAAGTAAGTATGTCATTCTCAACACAATTTCTACTTCATTGATTTCTCTTTCTTTTTCTTTTTTCCCAAAATCATATTTTTCTTTTAATATTTTCCAAGTATCTCACTATGCAAAATGAATTATATTATAACATCTTTTTAATTGGATAATGATCCAAATGGATTCCTAATCAAAATGTTTCTTTTGTTCTTGTGTGGGTTCGGTGTGTTTGGTGGAATTGTGCACATAAGTAAAATTAGCTTATTTCAAAAGCAGGAGAATTTTTCCCCAAACAATTGATTTTTGCTTTAAAATAATCAATTTTTTATAAACTCGGTCAAACACTTAGCTTATAAGTTCTGTCAAACACACGCTTAATATTTGATTTCTTATTGTATTATTCTCTTTTCCGAGCAGCTAGCTGAGGATCTTGGAGCACTTCCCATATGGGTATTTAGCATTGGTATTAGCATCAGTGGTTTAGAAGTTGATCCAAAGTTCATTTACCCATACATCCAAGTAAGATTTTTTTCTGAAAAAGCATAATTCATCAATTACATTTTTTATAAAGTAATTAAGCTTGATTACTAATTGATTTAAAACTTTAGGATGCTTTGGATGGTATTGAGTTTGCCTTGGGAGATGTGGACACAACATGGGGCGGAGTTAGAGCTGCAATGGGCCATCCCAAGCCATTCGATTTGAAATATGTTGCTCCTGGTAACGAAGATTGTGGCAAGCCCATGTATAATGGTATGAATTGTTTTCGAGGAATTAGTGTTTCTTTTAATTTTTTTGGAGTTCTGTTTTATTATTTTCACCATGCAATTTATTAATCAAATAGTGTTTTGGGTGTTAATTTAATCAATGTTGCTTTGCCAAATCAGCAACTTATCGGCTGTTTTACGATGCAATTCGGAGAGCCTACCCGGAGATAAAAATAATTACAAATTGTGATGGAAGTCGTGGCACTCTCGACGTGCCTGCTGATATTTATGAATACCATGTAAGTTCATTTATATTTCGCTGTAATTGTTTTTTCCCACTACTTATGTAATATTTATAAATGTCACCATCTAAATCTTGCATTTTACATCTTAACTTTAGTCCAATTTAATACAATTCAGTTAAATTTATTTTATAATTATTGTTGTTTTTTCTGTTTGTGTATAGGTATATCCAAATCAAGCCATTGATATGTATAATCAATACACTCACTTCGACAATTCACCTCGCACAGGTCCCAAGGTTGGCTTCTTAATTAATTGGTTCTCATTTTTCATTCTTCAAAAAAATGTTCACTGATTTGATTAAGCAATTTATTTGCAGGCATTTGTGAGTGAATATGCTCTCTGGGGAAAGGCACCTGGAAAAGGCAATCTCCTGGCTGCACTTGCTGAATCTGCATTCCTTATGGGATTGGAGAAAAACAGGTATATATACATACTCATCTCTGTTACAATATAAGCGGCATACTTTTGGATTTTGACTGGTGACTCAAAAAATATTTGGCCACTGATATACTTAAGTATTTATAATTATAAATTATAAAAAAATTAATATTCTTAAAATACACATTAAAATGAATCTAACACTATGTCATATGATAAAATTTTCACTTATATATCAATAGAATTTTATAGTTTAAATTAGTGGTTTATGTTGGAACAGAGGGAGTACTATAAGGTTCCTTTTTATTGCTCATGCTAAGAACAATTAACCAGAAAGATAATGTCGTAAATTACAATGCATGCATATGATGCATGATTAATGATCCTTATACCTCTCTTTTTTACCCCATAATGCAGTGATGTTGTCGAATTCGCAAGCTATGCTCCATTGCTTGTAAACGCTAATAACTACGCGTAAGTTCTTAATTCTCGCACAAATACAGACACATTAAGTTAACAAAAATGTCTAAGCTAACAGAAAAGGGTTCTACTTGTTTTGATCATTTAGGTGGACACCAGATGCAATAGTATACGACTCGGCCAGGATTTATGGTACACCTAGCTACTGGATGCAGACCTTCTTCGAAGCGTCCAATGGCGCGACTTACCTCAACTCGCAACTCGTGACAAGCCCCTCGGAAACTCTCACAGCTAGCGCGATTTTGTGGCGAGACAGAAACGACACGCAGTTCTTGAGGGTGAAGGTGGTGAACTACGGGAATAACACCGTGAATTTACGGGTGGCGACGGGGACACTGAAGCTGAAAAATGGGGCCCTGCCTGGTACAAAAGTGACAGTGCTGGAAGCAGAAAATGTCCGGGATGAGAACACTTTTGAGAACCCTAAGAAGATTGTGCCGAAAACGTACTACGTGGCGAACTCTGGGGAGCATTTGAACTACAAGTTGAATCCTCACACTCTTTATTCATTTGACATTGCTATGGGTGACTTGTAATATAGGATTTGTGGTTATGTTTAGTGAATAAATTAGGGTTTGTGATCTATCTTTTGTGTTGGAATTTGTGCAAAGGATTATTTAGGGCTTTGGAGGGAAAACCTCGTGCCCTCATATGCAGCTATAATCATTTTTATTCTTTTATAAAAATATTACTTTAATGAATTGGATTTTGCAAAGGCTTATATCAATCTCTTCGTGACATCTTTTCTTGTGTTTTTACTTTCATGAGTTTGACAAGGAGCTTTGAGCAATTGTAACATTATCACCGGTGTGGAAGTTACATGTTCGAGGCTTAAAAGCATATTTTGGGACTAATAATAATAATGCTAAAATGAGACCTACTATTTGATCGTTATGAATTAATTGGACTTCCTCTCCAAAGCTCCCACTTGTAGAAAAAATTGTTTTAACTACCCATTTTTAACTTTGTTTCATAAAAAAATTAAGTTAAAGGGTATTTCACTTGAATTATAATAGATCGAATTGATGGAAAGTCACGCTTAACTATTTAAAACCGAAACTAGAATAGTAGAAAATAAGGGTACTTAATAATTGTGTGATTGCATGATTTGGAGTACATTATATAGAGGTACAAAAACCTACAAAAAAAAAAGAAAAGGAAATGTAATCTAATTACAATTACAAGTAATATTCACCATTCCTTAATACACATCCTCAAGTTGGAGCATTGGGATCAGAAATGCACAACTTGCCAAATAGTCAATAAAACTTAGAGAAAGGTCCTTTTATAACCCTACATATTTGGCATAAGTGCCAATATAACATTTTGATAATTGAAAGTGCAAATTTAACCCCACCTAGTTGATGCAAGTGCCAATATAACCTTTTCCGACATCTGAAGGCCGGATTTGATGGAAAAGTCAATTTTACCCATTTATGAATATGCTGATATAACCCTATAAGTTTTTAAAATGTGTTGATATAACCCTATCAGCGGTCCGGTGAACTCAGATATAAATTTTAACACTAAGGGTATTTTGGATATTTTACATACAGTCAACGCCGGAAATGGGGTCTGAGTGTTATATTGGCACTTACATTAACAAGTTAGGGTTATTTTTGCACTAAAAATTATCTGAGCGTTATATTGACATTTATGTCAACTAGGTAGGGTTATATTGGTATATATCCCTAAAACTTATTACGTCTGAGAGCCTTGGTAAACAAATTTACAAGTTGATCAGAAGTGCAGATATGATGAGTAACAATATTACTAAATTGTACAAGATCACGAAATGGCAATCAATATGCTTCGTACGTTCATGGAACACTGGATTTGCCACAATATAAAGAGCAAATTGAATGTTACAAAATAGTCGCATGGGAGCAGAATGCACAACACCTAAGTCCTGAAGCAAAGACTTATGCCACAATAACTCACAACAAGTACCAGTCATTGCACGATACTTCACTTCAGCAGAAGAACAAGAAATCGTGACTTGTTTCATGGTCTTCCATGAAACTCGAATAGTCTTTTACCAGTGAGGAACACAATGAGACTACATAAACTGAGCAAGCATATGAACTGAATAACTAAGATCAGGATGAGTAATGGTAAGAAAAAGAGATGATCAGCCAGGCATCTATACTGCTCAGGATCATCTTAGAGTGACCCTTCTACACGCGCAAGATCATATTATTTCTCCATAGGAAAATTGGCTACATCAGAAATACTTAAGTGGACCAAGATCTTTCATGTGAAAACAAAAGCTCAAGTATTTCTTGAATTCAGAGATGAGCGACAAAGAACTACCATCAATCACCAAATCATCCACATAAACAAAGACATGCAAAGAAACTGGTCCACGAGAGAAAGCAAAAGGAGAGACTCTGAACAAATCCAAATGCACGTAAAGCCTGAGCTAATTTTGCAAACCAGTTGTGAGGGGATTGGAGAAGACCATAAACAAATATTTGAAGATGACATACATGTCCTAGGGGCGTAGGATAGCCGGGGGGATGCATAAATGCCTCTTCATGAAGATCACCATGTAGAAAGAAATTATGCACATCTATTTGGCGAGTTCCCTACCACGAATGACTGTAACAGATAAAAACATGCGAACTCGCGACATGGAAAAATGTCTCAGTATAATCAATTCCTTCAATCTGACGATTTCCAAGTACCACCAGACGAGCTTTGAATGTGCAATGGTACTATCAGATTTGAACTTGGTGCGATAAACTCATTTGCATCCAATCGCAGTCTTCTCTAGAGAGAAAAACCAAGGTCCAAGTCCTATTGTACTCAAGAGCATTAGTCTCATAATCCATATCATCAAGCCAATGATCATGCTTCGATGCCTCAGAGTAGGTGGCATGATCTGCACTAGAAATTTCTGAACCCAAAAATCTAGAATGCGTACTAGAAAATTTATTGCAATTTACAAAATCATTTAAAGGACAAACAACACCTGAGGATAGTAACGATGCCGGCGTGATCAAAGAAGTGATGGGGGATTAATAACAGTAATGGAACCAACATAATCTTTCAGATAAGTAGGAGGTCGACGATCACGGACACTTTGTTGGAGGGAATGAGCTCGGCCACAAAAGGCAGCACGAGAGAAGGAGTCGGTGGAGAGACTAGAGGCGGAGAAGATGATGGAGGGAGTTGGGAAGTCGCGTAACGAGGAGGAAACACCGAGTCGTGCTGCGACGCTGGCGCGTCAGGTGCGTCTGTCGACGGAGCGGGCTGCGGCACTAGCGGAAGCACAAGCCGGTGATCAGAGCTGGAGGAAATTCAGGCGGTAAAAAATCTAGTGCCGGAGTGATGTTCATCGTTGGGGTGGCATCTAGCATCAGCGACGGTGAGGTGGTGGCATCGCTGGTAGTCACTGATGGAGCCGATGGCAGAGAGTTAGATGGTACAGCATACGAAAACTGGTATTCATAAAAATTAGCATCCCCACTATTAAAGAAGGTGCTAGATTCCAAATCATAATGGTGATAGCTTTTCTTTCCAATAGGATACCCAAGAAAAAGACATCGGTGACTTCTTGGAGCAAACTTGTCACAAAATCTGGGAATGTAGGAGGCAAAACATAGGCATCCAAATATTCGCAGGAGCTTATAGTTTGGAGTGTGTCCATAGAGTAACTCAAATTGTGTGCTCCCATTTAGTTGCTTTGTAGATGTCTAGTTAATCAAATATGCATCAGTAAAAACCTATTCTTCACATAAGTCAATCGGCAGATCAGCTTAAAAGCGCAAAGCACGAGCCACATTTAACAATTGACGATGCTTAAGCTCAACATGACCATTTTGTTGTGGTTTATCAACCATAGATGTCTCAAAAATAATCCCATATTCAACAAAATATGATTGCAAAGGCATAAATTGCGTATCATTATCAGCATGTACACGACAAATAGAGGGTTCAAACTGATTTTTTACCAGAGTAAAAAATTCTATAAATCTAGAAGCTACATCTGACTTAGCCACTAATAAATAAATTCAAACAGCTCAGGAATAATTATCAACTATAGTGAAAAATTAAAATGCACCACTAGAAAATATGTTCGATAAGAACCCCAAACATCACAGTGTATTTAACAATGATGTAAAAAAAGTGAAAATGTACAGAGTTGTATGCCTAAATAATAGAAATGATATCTATTAATTTTTACAGGAAAATCATTCATTTAAAACTACATGCGCCTAAGTCAATATATATCCTTTATATACTGTGAAATAATAGCAATCCAACCCAAGTGGATTGACTGGTTCCAGCCGTCAAATTCCGCTAAACCTTTCATCCAACCCCTCTATCTCTATAAACTCTAGTCACAACCTCATTATTTCTTCATCCATTTTCCTTTCTCTTCCTTCCAGCATAGGCACCAAATTTGAGTTGAATTCATAGGTGCAGTTTAAATGGATAGTACGAGAAAGAATGGAAGAGAGAAAATGTTAAATGTTTGTAGAAATACTTAGGGACAAGCGACTGTATTATGGTGAACGTCGAGCAGTACCTATGGACTGGCTAATTGTTATTAATATTGTAAATTATCGTATCTTTTTCTTCTTCTTTTGCTTACCAATAGAAAGGAATTAGACTAAACTAAATGAGGTAACATGACAGTTATCGATTAGATGAGAATTAGATAGAATATTGGATACATGACTGTTATTGATTGAATAAGAATAATATAGAATGGATATTTATGAATACTATGATGGTTTGTGTGATAATTATATTTAATTTATACTAATGCCTACCAGTGCGTCTAAGTGTTCTGTAAGTGTGTGAAAAGAGTTATATATTTTGTCAATTCTGTCTAGTTCTGTATGAGAGTTATATAAATGGTTGAGTTTGTGCTTATGCCTGTCATATGTACGCATAGTGTAGTGTTGTATTTGGTACATTGAAATATATAGAGAGTGGTTTACGTGGATGAGTGGTGAACGTCGTTTCACTCACAAAAAAAATCTGCAAACTTTAATGATGAAATTAGCACAATAGTAAACAGAGTCGATCCCACGAGGAACAGAGCAATAATCATAAAAATTACCTACTAATATATAACACTTTTGGTGTAGCCACCAAGCCTTAAATTTCAAGATTTTATCTAAAACTAATAATGTAAACTAACAGATATCAAATATGAATTAATAATGCAAACTTAATAAACATAAAAATCTAGAAAATATATTAAGAAGATAATCGTCTCGGAATAACTTGCCTTAGTTAAACATCGATCATAGCGCAACGATGAATTAATCATTACGTACTTATCAGTTTTAGGAAAGTAGGTATGTTTAACTCCCTAATTCTTTCTTACCTGTCGATAATTGACCAATTATAAATAACCAATGGTTTGCCTTACCAAAATGCCATCGGAAAGTATTCGTTGAACCAGATACACATCTCGATAGCATTAAGAATGAAAAGAACCTGATATAGCATTTACCAAAGTAAAAACAAAATAGCAATGCACACTTAATTGTTCTTCATCTTGCTATTACAGTCTTAGCTATTTTTTCACAAGAATTCGCTACTTACTAACCCTTTCCAACCATTTCCACATTTCCCTAATATTTGTTGGCCAGGCTATGTTCATCCATCTACTTATTTCTGACTCAAAATGACAACCAATAAACAAATGAGAGGATTCTTCATCAACCGAGTCATATAAAACACATTTCTGCTTCATATTCAGAACTCCATGTGCCAATAATCTATCTACTGTGGACAGGAGACCTTTCATTAGTATTCATACAACAAAACTGTGCTTAGGGAGCACACTTTTATGCCAAATAACTTATATACACATACTTCCTTCCATCACCCTTCATTTTGTTTTACACTGAGCTCACCTTCAAACTTCCTGATTGATCAGTACAATCCCTCAGATTCCTCAAGTAATTTTTCTTCAGCCTGCATAAATTCTTCCAAGCCCAGCTGCCACTTTCAAGGCACTTATATTCCTTAGTATCCACATTCTTCAAGTAGCAGGCTTGTATTCATTTCACCCACAACAACTCCCTTTTAGAATATATATATATATATATATATCTCATACCTGTTTACATAAAGCTGCCTTATTCCAAGTGGATGGGACTTTGATTCCTATTCCATCTTAAATTTTACTCTTGCATAATGAATTTCTGGCAGCTGGGGTATATCCTTTTCTTCCCTCTTCTCTCCCCTATAGGAAACTTCTACAGATCACTACTATCCTTTCATGTATGATTTTGGGTAAACTCAAAATCCCTGCCTAATATCTAGATTTACTCAGGAGTACAGTATTGACAACTACATTTTCCCTGCATATGACACCCTTTCACTATTTCTGCCTCTCAGCCTTTTCCTTATGTTATCTAGCAATTTCTCACGGTCAACTTTACTACATTTAGTCTGAGATAAAGATAAACCCAAATAGTACATAGGAAAATTCCTTTTCTTCACCATCAGTATGTGTGCTAGCATTACTTTTTCACTTTCCTCCATAGATGCTTGATTTGTGCGCACTGATCCCTAGCCTTGTGACCTGCATAAACTCACCTGGACAATGTTTCACTCCTTCCATCGTTTTCTGACTTGCCCTCACAGAAAATCAATAAATCATCTGCAAACAATAATGAGTGCAATCCAGTCCTACTACATCTCTGGTGGTATTCAATCCTCTTTTCCTTAAACTGTTTAGTCATTAGTCTGGAAAAAAACTCCATACTAATAACAAACAGCAAAGGTGAAAGATGATCTTATTATTTCACACGTCTCTTCTCTTTGAAACATTTTTGTTTGTCTCCCATTTAGTGATATAAAAAATTGAGAGTCCATGGAACTTCTTTGAATCCATTCTATCATTAAACAAGGTAATTTCAACCATCTAATCAAGAAATCCCAGTTTTACACAATCAAAAGTCTTGTTAACATCCACCTTTAACACACTACTAGGTTTCATACTATCAGCATTATATTTATGGAGACGTTCTTATGTTAGCAAAATATTGTGAGAAATA
>JAULKJ010000009.1:5784745-5802971 GCA_032355405.1 Rubia balearica
GGTGTGGGGTGGGTGGGAGGCGGGGAAGACCTCCGGGCAGGCGGCGCAGGCAAATCAGCGGGGCGGGCGGGCGGGGGGCACTGGAATACACCAACACTGCGGTGGTGGTGGCGTCTTTGAAATTACCGGCGTGCAGAGGCGGAGGTTCTGAAATTTCCGGTGGCAGCAGCGGAGGTGACCTTTTTCTTTTTTTATTCTATCATATTTAGGTTTTAAATTTAAATCAAAATACTTATTATAATAAATACATACAAATACAGGACGTAAGTAAATAAAATATAAGGCGTGACTTTAAGGAGAGTTGATGTGATAGGGAATAATGGTGGGGTGGTGGGTGGGTTAAACACAACTTTACAACGTTTCCATTTTCCATTTTAGTCCAAATGTTACAAATAATCGCAAACACTAACAAATATTTTTCCCACCGAAATTCTCATCCCTTGTGCTCGAGTCGCAGGTGGCACTGGCAACGTGTTCTGGTTGAAGCAACGTGTCACACAACCCAAATCCATAGCGTAGCTCACTCCTTTAAAGCTGTTCTGCTCTTCCAAATCCAAGCAATCAACTGGCAATTAGGATGGAATTATGAGGGGCATACATTCATGCCTCAAACGGCACTACCTCAACCGCCGCCCTAACTGTGCGTCTGATGTTTCTGCGTTCATTTCTTTTTTTGAAGGCGGTTTCTCATTTTTTCATCTCGTTTTGCAGCGTTGCGGAGCTGCACCTCGGTCGAGAACATTCTGTGCCGGAATTTATTTGTTAGAGGGAACGGATTAGGACTCGATGATCATGATTTGAGTAGACATTTACACCACAAATTGTAAGTTGAGCTTTGAGAATTCTATTGATGTTTGTGATCGTGATTGTGACAGTTGGTCAATAATTCTGATTATGGTGTATCGTCATTGCTTAGCTTTTCTACTGGATATTCTAGCGTGCACGGCGAGAGGCCGTCCGCTGAGTATGCGAAACTGCGGAAGGAGTTGTTGGAAACTCAATTTGGTCACATACTTGGGAGTAGATCCAGGAATGTGTCCACTCTGTACCATTTCGGTCCATTCTTTGCCATGTACAGGGCCGCTATTATTTCTTTTCATGTTTTGAAGCTTGCCGTTTGGCGAATTTTCATTCATGACATGAAGAAGCGTTCCATCATGGTAATCTAGTGCTCCTCCTCCCTCTTTTTCCTGGTGCATTCTTTTCTTCAGCTCACGTGAAAATAGTGTATTCTCACCTGAATGAAAAGAGAGAGAGAAGAGATGGATGCTGGATTAGTGTTTAGTCTGTATAATCTGAGCTTAGTTACATGGTGTTTTATTTGCCTGACATGTTTTTAGTTTCTGTTCATGTTCCCACGTCTGTTATTGTCCGAAGAAAAACACAGAGTAGTAGGAAACTTAGGCTTGTGGCTTGGACCTTTGAAGAGATCGTATGCAATTCATTATTCTTGACGTGGAACTTATTGTGATCAAAACATTACATGCAAATCCATGATTCTTGATTTTGGAAATGTACTGTGATAAAAAAAATGGTAGGTTTGTAGTTTATGACCACGATTAGTATGCCTTGAGATGTAACTGAATCCTTCACATAGTTTTCAATTTTCACATAGCCTTCATTGTGTGAAACAGTACCTTGCTTATTTTAAAACTAGGACTGTTCTTATAAATGGATTTTCACAGCATAGATATTCTAACAGCACTGGATCTCGTGTTTTATTATCTACTCTAATTGCATCAGAAAAGGCTGGACAAAGAAGAGGATATGAATTTTCGTTTTACATTTTGTTGAATTGTAGTGAATCTTATACTCCCCACTTTTCTTATAAATAAATTTTAAAATCACTGCTATTCTAACAGCCATGATCTCTTATATTTTATTATATGCTATACTGAGTTCTAAAAATCCTGGAATTAGATTAGGATTTAAATTTTCGTTTTGCTGTTTCAGAAAGCCCCCCTTTTTTCAATACAATATTCTTACAAAACTTTATTTCATTCTCTGTCCTCCATTCACCACCCAGTCACATTACTTTCTCTTATTTACTTCATTTCCCTTATCCTTATGCAAAATCAAGACCGGGAAAAATGGGCTGGGTGGGTTGTGGGTGAAGGGGAGGAATATCTTCTTAATCCCCAATGAAAGTTCATATGCTAGGAAGCTAGTTTTAATTGATTTGACGAAGGAAGCCTCAAATTTAAACCTCACTATAAAATTCCGAAGTGTCAAGAGTATGAGTTCTTGCATGTCATCAATTTACACTATCGTGACTTGGTTAGGTTCTTTATTTAGATGACTGAATGTTAAATGAGTTTCGATGTATGTCCGGAAAAATTGATTCATTAATACACTAGTATTTTTTGATTTTAATATCCTGATCACAATGTTTCATTTACAGTTTCGTGAAACTCTTATTCGATTGGGGCCCTTCTATATTAAGGCAAGTTATCTTACTCCTGATGTACTTCCTTCTTGTTTTGAGACACTTGATTTTACCCTGTCTACTATTGGATATGATCCTTAGATCTGACTATACTGTTGGATGGACCCTTTGTTGTCTACTTTGGGATGGTTGGCATATTTGTAGACATTCTTGTGATTATCCTACGACTCTCCTGTTATTCTCTTATATCAGTCCTGAATTTTCTTACTCTCCAGGACTTGTGTAAAGGCTTGGTTTTTGTTTTTGTAAGAGTGTGGTAGTAAGTAGAAGATTTGCATAACACAACCGACTCAATTGGCTATAAACTATAAATAACCATTTACTTATTTTGGTAGTCACTAGAAGAATCATCCTAATTAGTTGATTCAGGAAACCTATACCAAAGAGGTTAGGGGAAGTAGAACGCCAAGGCCCTTTTACCATACCCTTTCTTGAAATGGAGATGAGGATGTCTAAGATCTTTTGTAGCAAGGAAATAAACTTCTTCTCACAGATTAATGATGAAATGGGCAGGAATTTCCACTATTTTCATGGGAACTACAAACATTATGGTGTTAATTCATTTTTGTGACAAAGATATCAGCTGCTTATTTAATCTGGTCTAATACGTTACCTAATCCATTTCAACTCTCTCTCTGTGGTGTTTTTGGCTGATGTTCATTTTCACTACCCTTTACTCTATATTCCCAACACTAGTCTCCTGGCTGTTGTATAAGTTTTTCACATGTTTAGTTGTGCATTTCGATCATAGAGCACAGAGGATGCATTTCTCCATTTGATCTTGCTGACATGTGTTGTACTCTAATAAATTCACCCATTTTAAAAAAAAATAGATATCTATAGAAGTATTATTTTTGTATGCACCAATTTTCACACATGTGCTATTGCAACTTCAAAGATTTATAAAGTGACACTTCATATATTTAGTTTTATTTGCATACATGGTAAAGTGGAAAGATTTCAAATGCTGAACTTCTCTTATGTTGGGTCTTTTACTCTCATTTTGAGCTGGTTGTTTTTACATTTGTGTCAGAATACTGTTACCGTATGACCTTTTATTATTTATTTAAAAAACGTAGTATTTTTTGCAAGAAGTCATCTAGGTTATCTGGCGACGTTTTTGGTTGTTTGGTATGAGAGGGCCAATGATGATCTTGATATATTACGTCACATATGGAAGATGATAAGCTATGCTGTAACTGAGACCTATGAGTATAAAATTTTTGGAGTGTAACCTACATCTTTTCTGAAGTGACGGCCTATAAGTGAGGAGGCAGCATCAGCACCATGCTTAGGCGGTGTCGGTGAGTACCTGATGAGTACCTGCATGTGGGATGAGCAAGTATGGATATCACGTGAACTAATTGGGAAAAAAGTGCCAAGTTTGAGCTAGACGATGAAAAATTATTGGTTTGATGATTTACTATGGCCATGTTCTCTCTGGCAATGCCTGATTTATCTATAATAAAACTCAAAACTGTATTCTAAAAAAAGTTGTGCAAGATAAACATTACAATGCCATTGTTGAGTTTTAACTTTTCATGCTGATAACTTATTCTTTTATGCTGATGTTGCTTTTACCGTATGTGTACAGCTTGGTCAAGCATTGAGCACCAGACCTGATATATTACCTACTGTATATTGCCAAGAACTTTCAAAGTTACAGGTACTCTATCTAGGCAGCTTAATGTTGCCTTTTGACTGGCTTCTGTAATTATTTTGGTGAGTACCCAGATTACTGGATGTCTGCTCTAGAGCAATAGCTTACCTGCAGTGAAACCCGAGCTTGACACTTCCATATCACTCTTTTCCTTTCCCAGGATCAGATTCCTCCATTTCCAACAAATGTAGCCATTAGGTCCATTGAAAGGGAGCTGGGAGCTCCTGTTTCACAAATATTTGCTGACATTAGCAAGGAGCCTATTGCTGCAGCATCCTTGGGACAGGTTTACAAAGGTTAGTATTCTGGGAGGGTTGATGCCCTGATTTTCGTTATAAAATATTTTATCACTCCGAAACCCGCATGGTTAGTATCTTTCTATTTGCTTTAATTGCGGGGTTGTACTTTGAGGGCCAAATAGGATGCTCAACTATTCATCTATTGTGATATTTAATGAGTTACGAAGACATTGGGCAGATCGTAAAAGAATCCTCTGTCTGAGATATATATCATGTTATGTTTCAGCTCACCTGCACTCTGGGGAGCTTGTAGCTGTCAAAGTTCAAAGGCCCGGTATGTCACATCTATTGACGCTTGATGCCTTGTTATTTCACATGATTGGAGGACAGCTGAAGAGATTTGCCAAAGCTCGTAAGGATCTATTTGTGGCAGTGAATGAGTTGGTGAGATTCCAAGACGTTTTAAGTAACCCTACTGCTCATCTGCATGTCTTATAAAGTGTTTACTGGACACTTATGCTTCTCGATGAAAGAAGATAATGTTTCCACCCTTGCTTTTGATCACATGCAAGGCCCAGACTTGGAATTGGCCTCTCTCCATCTCTATTCTTCTTATTGAAAGTTATAGAAAATTCTTGGAAGCTGATATCATCATATTATTGCCAGGGTATATGTGATCTATTCATTGGTGGCTATTTTGAGGAAATATCATGCTTTGGGTCCTCTAAGTTTGGCCTTGTGACACTTCTAGTCTTTTTTTTTTTAGCGCAACTACCTTTATCTCTTATGCTTATATTTTGAGGCACTTTTGATGCATATACCCATTAATTACCAATTCTGTCTACAAAATGGCTAATTAAGGGGTTGTTCTAGTTTTGTTTGTAGTTCTTGTACAATTCTGCCACTTTGTTTTGAGGCTCATTTCTGTGAGGATTGTACCAAAGGACTTTCTGAATTCAAGGTTTGGAAGAAGTCCAGATAGTTCTGAACTATACAAAAGATTAAATAGTAGTGTGGTCAATGCAAGCCTGAAAAGGGTTGTTATAGGGAAACTATGTGCCACAACTCTAATGATACAGGAATTGAGCTTTTGTATTAAACAGCTAGTCGCAGGACTCTAATTTTTCCTTCTTTTGGATTAAACTAGTTGTAGAAGTGGATGACGAAGGATTTTCTGAGAAGATACTTGCTCTCACAGTTGTTGGTGCAGCATCTTAAATGCTGCATTAGACTATCGCTTTAGTACCCCTCATCTCACCTGAACTTAATTTTCCCGCATGGTCGTCCTCTGTAAATGCTGTAAGCTTTTTATGGTCATGGTTCACACCATTTGGTTGGTTGCAGCATATGGGTATCACACATGTATTTTGTTTTGTTCTGTTTTGGGACCACATCTTATCAGTTTACTTCATGATATATATATATATATATGTATATATATATATATATATATATAAAAGGAAAGTGTGCTGTTGCCGACACCACATAGTATTTAAAGGCTTAGTTGATGTTGTATGTAGAAGAAAAACGTCAACTCTTTTCATGATTATAAAAGTGAAGGATTTTTGTCAATGCATTATGGACAGAACAGTATTATGTTGCGAAACAATACAATAATTTAACTACCACCTGGTTTCAGTTTCCAGATTTTGACATGGCCTCATGGAGCTTTAATTCTGCATTGTTGTCTGATTTCTTTTTGACGGAATCACGTTGACTTTCTTTTTAACATTTCTGTGATTTCTTGTCCATGTATGGGTTTTTCTTCAGTCTGCTTAGGTTTGATTTGAATGGATAGGTGAGGCATATGTTTGAGGAAATTGACTACATTCTGGAGGGTCAAAATGCTGATCGCTTTGCATCCCTTTATGGTGACAGTACTAGTAAGATTTCCCCATGTTTCAAACACTAGCATCTTTTTACTTTTCGCTGAATTCCTTTCCTCATAAATATTTGATTAGTTGCATTCATAAGACATTTACTTGATTATGTTTAAATTTCGTTTTTCGCTACCATGTTCCAATAAAATGCAACTGAGAACATATATTTTTGTTTGAATTTCTTACATTTGGGTGAGACTGTGTGGTTTTAGTACTTAAATGCCTTTGTTCCAATTCATTTTCAAATACTTTCAGTGTTTTTGTAATGTAGACCTATACTTACTCTTTTAGTTCTCAGGTAATGGTGATGCTAGTTCTAAAGGTTCAGATGGAGCTAGTATACCACATCAGAAAAGAAGCCATATTAAAGTTCCCAAAATATACTGGAATCTTACACGTCAGGCAGTTCTCACAATGGAATGGATAGATGGCATCAAGCTTACTGATGATGATAGCTTGAGAAAGGCCTGTCTTAACAGGAAAGAACTAATTGACCGGGTATAAATCCATTTGAGCCTTTAGAACCTAATTTTGTATTTATCTTCTTGAGTTGAATTCCACGTGTTTGCCTTATGCTTGTTCTAGAGTTAACTAACTTTCTCCTTATGTATATTTCTTAATATTTTATTTTTCTTGTTGGCTTTCTTAGGGGGTGTATTGCTCTTTGAGGCAGTTGTTGGAGGTTGGTTTTTTTCATGCCGATCCTCACCCAGGAAACCTTGTTGCCTTAGAGGATGGATCTCTTGCTTATTTGGATTTTGGAATGATGGGAGATATTCCACGCCATTTCCGTGTGGGGCTAATTAGAGTGGTAACGGAAACAATTTGTGTGTTGTGCTGTTCTTGCATTTAGTGGATTTTGTTGACTCAGTTTAATTTTTTAGTTAACCATGCACCATGGCTTAGCTTTGGATTGATTATCTTCATCATTTAGTGTAATGTAGTATGGATTATCCCGCATGTGTCAACCTTTGTTTCTGGATGGTATTTGCCCTCGTGGTTCCATAAGATTTTTTTTTGAAGTGGCAGGTGGCTTCTCATGGAGTTCTGGAAACCAAAATAGTGGTGGCATATTAAATTTCTTTATGTCATCTGTTCACCATGAAAATTTTGTAATGAATAGTCAACCTTGTTTCATTCTTATGAAAATTCAATTTGAGGAGCAAACATTTCTGTTGCATTATAGGGCATCCATCTGTTTCGTTCTTTTGCTCTCTTGATCGACTCTCCATTGAATGTATAAGCTTGCATTTAATAGTGGTGTCTGTTTCGTTCAGCTTGTGCACTTTGTTAACCGTGATTCCTTGGGATTGGCGAATGACTTCCTTTCTCTGGGCTTCATTCCAGAAGGGGTTGATGTTCAGGCTGTTTCAGATGCATTGAAAGCATCCTTCGGTGATGGTAGCCGACAATCTCGAGATTTTCAGGTAATTTTAGAAGATGTACTTTTCAGAATCTTCTAGAACTGTGTTATTTCTTTCTTCCACCATTTCTTTAGGGAGAGGATATATTTGCCAGTTGGAACTGTTGGTATGATCATTTTACTATGATACTTATGGAGTGAGTTTCACTCCGGCTGTGGATTTAGGAGACAAACGGAAGATGTTTATGTTGTTTACTTAGTTTTGGTTCAGGAACTATAGTTAACATAATTATTTTTTACTATTAAGTGTCGTTTGGATAAACTCTTTAGTATTAGATACTCCTTATAATTTAACGTGGAATTCTTGTTTCTGTATGGTTCTGGTTACTTGCTTTCTGGGCTACCTAATGTTGGAGGAGGCTTATGGTCTACTTTTAATTTTCCATTTACCTGCCAGTGAATTACATCACCTCAAAATTGGGTTCTATTTGAAGTTTTTCTATGTTGTTTTTATTGAAATGACCTTATGTATAGCATTTTTGTGTTCTGCAGTAATCCCATTGTTTAGCTTCTCATTTGAGCATTATCATTGATACATGTCTCTTGAGTTAGAAGCACCCTACTGCACATGGTTGAGTCAGCTAAAGAACTTGTGCTATCAATGTCATTCCTTCATGTAATGTCTTTCAGTCTATTCCCGGGCTTGAAAAGTGATTTATTATTGCATTGCCAGTAGAATAACTTTGAGTTCCACTCTTTGGGTCAGCTTATAGCATCTTCTTTCTTGTTACTTTTTTTAATTATAAATTCTCAACATTTTTTATATTACTTTTTCAGAGTATAATGAATCAACTATATGACATTATGTATGACTTCAACTTCTCTCTTCCTCCGGATTATGCGTTGGTGATAAGAGCCCTGGGATCACTTGAAGGAACTGCAAAAATATTGGATCCTGATTTTAAAGTTGTCGAAAGTGCATATCCTTTTGTGATTGGGAGGCTTTTGGCAGACCCTAATCCAGATATGAGGAGGATCTTGAGGGAACTGCTTATTCATAACGATGGTTCAATCAGGTGGAATCGGCTCGAGAAACTGGTGCGTTCTTTGGACTAAATAAATGAAATCTCAACTGGTCTCTATATATACTGCAATAATTTGTGGTGGGAGTCATGGGACTATCATAATCTCCTGTTACTATTTTTTCACTGCGTGCCTTGTACATGTTCCCTTCGACACGCGTGGACATTTTATAGCGGGGAGTCAGAACTTGATATAAGAGCATTTACAGGACCCTACATCTCACTACATTCATCACTTCCTTCTGTTCCTTTTTTTCTCTCTCTCTCTTTGAGTTTCTTGATTCCACAACAACTATTTTTCGATTTCATTTATTATCTTTACTATCCTAATGCACTTTACTTCCTCTGTTCACTATTAAATGCAAACAAAAGATTCACATTGTTTAAGACATAATAGGAGAGACAAAAGAAAGTGAAAAGTGTAGATATAATTTGTTTTTAAGTGATAGAATGAGGTTAGATAAGGAGAGAAAATAGAAAAGTATAGATATGATTTATTTTGAGTGACTAAAGTGAAGTAGATAGGTAATCTACTGTATTGACTACCAAAATGGGCCTGTTGAGCATATTTTGACATATTCTAAAGAGAAAGTGTTGCATTGAACTCAAACATTTATTTCAGTGGCCTGATTCATGACGGGGAGGTTTTGGTTTCATGTCTATTTAGTGGTGGTTTTTATTCTGGGTAAGAGGGGACACACATTCCTGTGAGAGAGGAAACTGGAGTTATCAGATTGAGCAATATGCTCAACAGTATTCTGCTAGGTGCCGCTGAAATAAAAGCCATATAATCAAAGACAAATATCTCCTTGTGTCCGTCTTAACATTCAACTATGCTCTCTTTCATCACAGAAGACAGTGGAGCTAGTCCAAGTTCAGTGTAAAGCCCCCTAAAAGTTGGAATTGTTTTCCTTGTCAGGTTACTATAAGTGGAAACCGCTGCTGTTGTATCATTTGATCCAAGTTCTGTTCCCACTTACTATAAGACAGTAGCTTAGTTCTGAATTTAGAAAACAGTAGTAGTAATAACAGGTAATATCTGTAAAAGGAAGGTGATTATGTAACATGATATCTGTGTCTGTAATGAATGTATGAATGGGGATCTGTAACTGATATCACCTCAACCTTAATCCTGACCATCCCATGTGGTTTATCTAATGCCTGTAGACAAATCTTGGTGTTGGATGTGAACTTGATTTAATGACAACTAGTCAAATTGTTTTCGCTATTCGTGTGCTGCTTGCTGTTTAGTTTCTCAGAGTTTTGTATTTGGTGGCAATCTTGCATATAGTGTTGCTTCTGGACTCTTATTGCTAACAGTGTTGTGTATTTTCCAGATAACAGCCATATCTCAACAAGCTTCCCAGACTAGTGATGATTCTCCCAAACTTGATGTCAGTAATGGAGATGAAATGGGATGGAAGTCATTCAATATGCGTGCTGTGGTGTCTGCCACCGAAGATCTTTTCCTGTTTATCCTGTCTGTTAAAGGTTCTAAGATCCGCGTGCTCCTTGTGAAGGATATTATTAAAGCAGCTGATGTTTTCCTGAAATATGAACTTTTTTCTGATGAAGAGCCAGAATCAGCAGGCCAGCCGAATTCTCAGGTACATCTGAAGTAGCTACCTCCAGACTACTGCACATTTGTTTTTGAGTTTTTGTTACATAAGAAGTAGATTGTATGGGCAAAATTTTCCAAGTCAGTGAGAATCTGTGTCAAAAAATTTCACCATAATAAGTTCTAAGATCTGAGCATAATGTGGGTCTCTTAAAGCTAGTGTTCCCCTATGGTCACCATATGCTTTTATAAATAACCTAAAGCTTGTTCCGTCATTTGAGATCATGAATCAGGATGATGAGGCGTATTGCATTGCTTCTTGCTGATAGTTACTCGGCATAGTGCTTTGATATGGTCTTGGGTGCATTTCAAATAGATTTTTTGAATTATTATCAGCCTACTGGGCATTTCAGTAGCATGTACTTTCTGGTCACTCTGAAAGCTCAATCAGCGTGACCCATCCATTTCAATGATTTCTTCTTCATCAAGGATGCCTCATTTTTAATTTTGTTTCTCTGTCAACAGGAAAATGCAATGCTAACCCGAGTGGTCCATGGGGTTAGATCCTTCAAGCATGCGATGGGGCTGTCTCCAGATGTCTGGACAGCTATGTTCATTCGGATGGCACTGAAGCCGGAGTTTCAGGAATTTTCCTTTCAAATCTGTTGTGCTTTATTCACGCATTACCAGAGCAAAATCCCGGATTCTATTTGGGTTCGCCTCTCTAGGTTACTGCATAAGTCGACGAATTGTGATGGTTGTAGAATTTTGTAATATGTCATATTACAATGTCAAAGCACCGTAGTCTTTTCTCAGCTTAGGTTCATGAAGACTTTTGATTATCAGAGGCAACTCAGAAAGAGATCTGAAACCCTGAAGGTAGCTGGATTTTCTTTTAGTCAGCATCAGCAAAATAAAAAAAAGGGGGGTTCTTCTATGGTAGTTGTCATTCTCCCTCTCTCCCTCCATCGCATCTTTTCGTTGCAATCTGATCCTCAAGCTCATTAAGCTCCACCACTTGGTTGTGTCGGGGGGTGTGGGGGGGTCTCTGATTGTTACCCGAGATGCAAAGTGATGACACTTTTTGGGTTTGTGATGATATGCAGGGGGCGGGGCTTCCAGAGGCATCCTCACCTTTTTTTCCCCATGAATAATACTGTATTATTCTAAGAGTATGTCTTTTGAAATACGATTTTTTGATAAGTTATACTGAGAATTAAATTGAAATTATAAGAAATTAAGATAAAATTTTTGCATTGCATTAATCGACTCATAAATACTACACGTTGCATGATAAAATTTTAATATTATAACTATTTTTTTTATTTTTCTATAATTATAATTCGATCCAATCTTTCACATGCCTATGGAAAGACCGTCTTTCTCAAGACTTTGCTAGCCTGTCTTTTGAAAGACGATCATTCCATAAATCATGGAAAGACCAAAATTTAAAGTGTAAATTAGAAGAGATGAAGATAATATTTTCGGATTGTATGAATCGGGTTATAAACTTTATAACTTCCGCATGTTACATAATAAATTTATTATTGCAACTACAATATTTTACCTTTTATTATTTTAATTAAACCCCGTCTTTCCATAACGTTATGGAAAGACAGTCTTTTCCAAGATTTTGTCAATAATTATAATCCAATCTTAAAAATTATAAAAATAAAGTTTTTTATAATTGGTCTAACCGATACAGGATATATTCTCTTTGTTATCCAAATATTTGGATAAATTTTTTTATAATTGCTTAATATTTCTTAAACGTAGGATTATATAAGTCAGAGGCGGATCTACAGGTAGATCTACCCCTCCAGCCCCCGCTGAGACGAAAATTACGGGAAATTTAGGTAGTAAAAATATTTTTAAAAAATTATCAGCCTCCTCTGATAATGGAAAAAATCAAGATTTTTTTATAGATAGATCAACCCCCGCCATGTATGAATCCTGGCTCCGCCCCTGCTGCTGTAAACAACTAATCTAACTATTTTCAGTTCAATTTCCTTGTCACTTCGAACAGATGATATTCCCAACTTCCCTCTACTGACCGTTGTTACTGCCATGGAAAAGACTAATAGACCCCTCATGATCATGACATACACTTGGATGAAAGCTCAACCAACAAGCCCATTTCTCCATGTTGGCCCAGCCCACCTTTCCATAAGAAAACTGTGAGGAATGCAGAGTAAAAACAATGGTAAAAAGGGAAAATGCAGCTCAATAAGCTGAGATCTATAGATTTAGACGAGAAAGAGGGTGAAGATTTTGGGGAAAGGGAACATGCTTTTGATCAATATCCAAACTGATGGTAATGGCATGTGGAATTCTGCTACTTATACTCTATATCCTCTAACAACTAGCTAACAACTTTCAGTTAAGAGTGTTGCAATTGCCAACTGTTTTCTTCACTGTGCTTCCCGCTCAGCTCAACTGCCAGGCTCCCTATCTTCATACTTTTACCTGAGTGGACCGAATTACCCTTAGGCTTATTTAAACTCATGACAAAAACACACACAAACTGAAAAATACACCTCGACGAAAAACCCGCCTAAATACCAAAGCCCGACCATCCCGCATGCATGGCCCGGATAACGTGTAAGCCACGAGAGCCTACAGTACATGCAATGGTGCAACATGGCAAAATCTCCCCGACTCGCCACATGCGCGTCACCCCCGGTTTTCCGCATAAATACACCCCCACCTCAATTATCACCTTCATCTCCATCCTCATCTCCATCTCCATCTTCCTCCATGGCTAAGCTCGCTAAGCTTTTCATTCTCTTGGCCTTCCTCTGCCTCTTCCAGGGCTGCCTCAGTCAGAAGCGGCAGCAGCAGGTGGACGAGTGCCAGTTCGAGTCGATACGGACGCTGCAGTCGATGGCGCCGCTGAATGCGGAGGCTGGCCGGAGTTCTGGGACTACAATGACCAGCAGTTCCGGTGCGCCGAAGTTGCTCTCTTCAGCCATATCATCCACTTTAAAGGCCTCCTCCTGCTTTCCTACACCAATGCTCATCTCATTGTCTACGTCCTCCAAGGTACTAATTTTAGTAACTCCACTCCTTAGTTATGATTTGGCAAAATGAAACCGCTTGTAAAAATTATAGTTTTTCTTCTTCAGGCCAGGCTATTGCCGGACAGATTATCTCTGGTTGCCCGGAGACGTACCAGTCATCAGAATCTCAATTTCAGGGGAGGCAGAGCATTCCCGACCTGCATCAGAAGGTGGAGACATTGCGCCGCGGCGACATCGTAACTTTCGCAGCCGGATCAGCTCACTGGGTGTACAATGATGGTAACGAGGATCTCATTCTCGTGGTTGTTCAGGACACAAGCGACAACGCCAACCAGCTCGATCCAACACCAAGGGTAAGTAAGAATAAATTGAACTCAATCTCCCATTTTGATTTCTCCGATCATTGAATTTACGTGTTTGGTGCAGAGATTCTTACTCGTCGGAAATCCGGGCCGGAACGATGAGCGGACGGTGGAGCACCTTCCCAGGGTTCAGGGATGGGGAAACGTTTTACGGGGATTCACCATTGAAGCTCTGGGGAAGCTTCAAGGTGAGCAGTGAAATCGCGCAGCGCCTTCAGAACCCGAACGATGAGAGAGGCCACATCATTGAAGTTAAGGAAGGTCTGCAGACTGCAAGTTCTCCGGCCGCCGCGAATCAGGTCCACGCCGGAGCAGGAGCAGGAACAAGCCGGCCGCGGCGGGAGAGGCGGAGGCTCAAATGGGCTGGAGGAGACCATCTGCACCGCCTTGATTAAACAGAACATCGACAGCCCTTCACTCGCTGACGTGTACAACCCGCAGGCCGGCCGGTTCACCACCGTCAACTCCCAGACGCTGCCGATTCTCGCCTTCTTCCAGTTCAGTGCTGAAAGAGGAGTCCTCCGCAGGGTAAGTTACAGTAAAATTTGAATTTTTTTTCTTCACGCGGTGTTAAGAAATTGCCATCTTCTCTAAATGCTGGTTGATTCTTGATTTTGCAGAACGCTGTTTTTGCACCACACTGGTACGTAAATGCAAACAGCGTCCTCTTCGTGACAAAGGGTAGCGCGAGCGTACAGGTAGTCGACCAGAGAGGCCGCGCGGTGTTCAACGGCGAGCTCCGGCAAGGGCAGGTGCTGGTGGTGCCGATGACATTCGCGGTGGTGAAGCAGGCTGGAGACGAGGGATTCGAGTGGGTGGGATTCAACACCACCGACAACGCTCAGATCAGCACCATTGTCGGCCGGACCTCGGCTTTCCGGGGGCTGCCGGTGGTGGTTCTGGCCAATGCGCTGCAGATTCCGGTGGAGCAGGCGAGCAGGAGACTGCTGTTTCCGGCGAGTTCTGGGTCCCAAGTGTGGGGGTTTTGAGTTTAGGGAGCGAGGGAATGGATGAATAATGGGACTTCTGTTTGTCAGTGAATATAATAAGACAGAAGTCGTGTATCATTTTGTTGCGGTAATTGAATGACTGCATTTGGAGGAATAAATGTGCAATGAAGCTTTAGGTTTCTTCTTCTTTGATTCAGTTTTCTGCAGACGCCACTGATCCTTGAACAAATTAATTTGATACTCCCCGAGTCTCATCTCGTAAATTACTTTTTCACCACGTCCAATAAAAAATTGATTACGTATGAATTTATGTCACTAATATTGATAAAAAATAGATTTTGAAATTATATGTTGCGATGAATGTAACAATATTTTATACGACATATTTTTGATCATATATCTATTTAAATATATGGTCTAGGTTCGTGAAAATCCTAATCTTAAATATATTATTAATTGATTGACACTTTTAATTATGAGTATGTTAAATCCTAGATAGTATCAAAAAACATTCTAGTTACTTATTTAACTTTAGATAAGTGAGATTCTTTTTACTAAGTGTTGTAAAATAATAATGCTGGAAAACTGTTCTGATTTTATTCATCATATCAACATGTATTTATACAAGGGGTTGATTAGAGAATAAACAGAGATATAGAAACCTAATCATATACAATATCTGATTTACCAAAAATACACACACACACACATATACTCTAATACCCCCCACAAGCTCATTGAGGTGGAGCGACATGAAACTTGGACCGAAGAGTATCAAAACGGACAGTACCAACAACCTTCGTAAAAATGTCAGCAATCTGATCAAGAGACCGAACAATAAGAGAACCATCCTCAACCTGCTCACGAACAAAATAATAATCAATCTTTGTATGCTTAGATCTCTGATGAAAAATTGGATTAGTAGACATAAATGTGGCACTCGGAATATCACAGAGAAGAATAGGCGGAGGCATCAAAAGAGCCTGAAGCTCATGTAATAATTGTTGAATCCATATAATCTCTGTCAAAGCAAATGCAATAGCCCGATACTCCGTCTCAGAATTCGACTTGGCCACCATATGCTGCTTCTTGGATAACCAGCTAATAAGATTACCACCATAATAAATGGCAAAGCCATGCTGTGAACGACAGTCATCACAATCAGAAGCCCGACCAGCATCAGAGAAGGAAACCAGTTGATGATATGTACATGGTTTAAGTGTAAGATCATAATTCAGAGGCCCCTTCAAATAACGCAAGATATGTTTGACAGCAGACCAATGCAACTCAGTCGGGTTGTGCAAAACTGACATACACGATTAACTCCATAACAAATCTCAGGTGGAGTAATCGTGACATACTGTAAACCTCCAACAATACTGCGATACAGATGAGCATAAGACGCAAGATTCCCAGCCCGAGCAAGCCGAGACGCAGGTTCAACTAGAGAAGCAATCAGCTTTGCGTCAGACATCTTCCTGCGATCCAAAAGCTGTCGAATATACTTCTGTTGAGAGAGAACAATACTCGACTTGGAATGAGTGAGTTCAATCCCTAAAAAATAATGTAACAGACTAAGATCGTGAGGAGAAAAGACATATTTAATTTACCAATAAACTTCGTGATGAGACCAGAAGAGGAACCAATAACAATCAAATCATCAACATAGACCAAAATATATAGAACCTACTCTCCATGTCTGTGAATGAACAAAGTAGTATCTGACTTACAAGGAGTGGAGCCATAATCCTGAAGAAATAATCCGAGCTTTGTGAACCAAGCCCGAGACATCTGCTTAAGACCATAAGTACTTTCCGAAGAAGACAAACATGAGAAGGTCGAGAACCATCGACAAAGCCAGGTGGTTGCGACATATACACTGTCTCGGAAAGATCACCATTCAAAAATGCATTATTAATGTCAGCTTGATGTAAGGGCCAATCAAGAGTGAGATCAATGGACAAGACAAGCTGAATGGTGGTTGGCTTGACTACAGGATTAAACGTATCAACATAATCAACACATTCTTCTTGATTAAGCCTGTTGGCCACAAGACACACTTATAGCATTTAATAGAACCATCTGCTTTAATCTTTATCCTGTACACCCACTTACAACTAACAATGTAAGCACTACAGAGAGGCGTAACTGAAGTCCACGTCCATCATGCAAAAGGGAATCATATTCAACTTGCATTGCATTTTTCCATTCAGGTAACTTAGAAGGCTGAGAAAATGTTTTAGGTTCTTCAAAATTAGTTTGAGAGGGAGGAAGCGGATGAGGAGTGGAAATAAGAGGTTTAGGTTTAAGATTGTTGGTTTTGGAGTGAGTGACCATAGAATGTTGAGTACTTTCAACAGGACGAAAATATGAGGGATAATGAGTGGGAGGAGCATTTATGAGTATAGTCGCAGACTGATCACCGGAGATAGGTGTGGTCGGCGGACTGTCTATGGAGACTGACTCCGTCGGCAAATCGGGAAGCGCAGTAGGGGCCGGAGCTGATAGAGAGCTGGGAGGCGAGGTGGGCCGAGCTAATAAAGACACGACTGGAGGCGGCAATCTGGACTCGAAAGACGGTGTCAGAATCGACGCTGAAGGGATGAACGGAGGGGCGTCGTCCAGGCGACCAGGTAATGATGGCTTATAGGTTTGTAACAGTACATCTCTTTCTATTACGCATTTGGGCTCATCTACATTGCCATCTTTTAACCCGCCTGTTCATTTACATAATATTTTATTTGTTCCTGATGTATGCAAAATCTCCTTAGTGTTTCTCAAATTACTAAAGATAATAATGCTTATATGCTCTTTTTCCCTCCCCATTGTTATGTGAAGAATTAATAAGGTCGGACACTTCTAAACGAAACCGTTGAAAATGGTCTTTAGTAGATATATACACCTTCAAATTTTTATGCAGAGATAAATCTCGTTTTGTATGAAATCATGATCAACAACATCCTTGTCAGTTTCATATGAAATGAACGAAATACTCTCTGATTAAAAAATACGAGTATGAAATGTGAAATGTTTGTTATACCAATCCAAACCTTACTATCTATTCTTTTTAGTCGAAATGTCAACCTCCTCCCCTAGCGCACCTCAGTTGTCCATCGCACCAATTTTTAGGCCTATTTTGTCACACCAATTTTCAAAATACACCCCAATGTTGTTTTTCTTCCTTTAATGTTCCCATTCTTCTTCGTAATCCTTTACCTGATAATTGGAGGTCTTTTCCATTTCTTGAAGATGAAATTGAGGTCGTGGGTATGTATAACAATTTGTGTGTGTGGTTGTGTGTTAGTGATGTTATGTTGTAGTGTTTTGGTGGTTGTGCAGTGTGGTGGAGGAGGCCGATGAGTTTCTGTAATACATGGAAAGCATCAACGGATTAGCCTTCGTTAACTCAGCTACTGACATAGCTGAGTTGATTCAAATTTTCGTGAACCCACTGATTTTGAAGCACAAGCCTCTCTGTCATTGGTGGATTCAGTGTGTTGCCCGAGTTTTGAGCTATTCCGAGTTGTCGGTGGATCTAGTCGATTCTGAGTTGCTCTGATACTCACTAATTTTCTCGCTCGGTGGATTCAGACCATCGTTGACCCTTTCAATGACAGGGGATTGGTGGTGACAGTAACAATCGTGTTAGCTAGTCTCACAAAGCAA
>JAULKJ010000009.1:5823946-5839605 GCA_032355405.1 Rubia balearica
TAAGGTTACCAATTGACATCATAGCAGAATAGTCAAAAAATTGTAAAGGTAATCTACATCAGGCAACCCAAAATTCAATATTTAAAAAACTGAAACCACAAGAACTGTTTTAGATAGGGTAGTGCGCTGGTTTGGTTTGATCGGTTTTCCGTTTAATCCGTTTTTGGTTTATTCGGTTAGGGTTATTCGGTTTTACCCCTAAAAAGCCCAAAACTGAATCCGACTTAATAACCCAAATTATCCTAACCGAATTTGGAATTCGGTTTTGGTTTGAAACCGAGTTCAACCCAAATAAACCGAATTGATTGTATTTTCTTAAAAATAATTACTAAAATCATATAATTTAATTTAAAAATTAAATAAAAATATGTAATCTAATTTCTACACCATCAAAATCAAGTAAACTCCATAAAAATTCAACAAGTACAACACAAATTCAACCATAACATTTTTAGTATTGCATTTAAGTTTAAAGAAAAACCATTCATTTAAATATTCATCTTCAAACCCTTCACATTCTTCAAACCTTCAGGCACTCCAAATTTACATTCACCTTCAAGCACTTCACAAATTTACTTAGGGTAACTTGTGTTATTTTCTTATTTCCCCAAACTTACTTAAGGTTTAGAGTTTGGGGATAATTTTTTAAATATAAAGATTGGTTCACCAACTTAAATTTATTTATAAATTTAATTTTGTTGTTTTAAAATTTATTTAGAATGATATATTTAATGTATTTAAGTAATTATAGCTCGGTATTCGATTCGGATTTTGGTTTGACTTTAAATATCAAAAACCAATTCAACGACCATATTCAGAATTTGGTTTATTAAATTCGAATATCCAAAAATCGTGTATTAAATTTGGTTCGGGTTATTTGAATTTGGATAATTCAATTTTTGGTTTTTTTGCCCACCTCTAGTTTTAGAGCAGTTTCGCCATTGAACATGCTCTTAATGATGTGAATTTAAGGAATGAGTGCTACAATCTTCTTTTATATATCAAATTTCTATAATTGTGGTTAAAATGTAATCTTTAAAAAAGAAGAAGTGAATGAGTTGAGTTGTACAATTATTGAAACTCTATGAATCTAAGAAACACCGCCATGAATCTATTGAAGCTCAAAAGAGTCTGAAACTCCATTCATTTGAATAGTTAGGGACGCCCTCATGAGAAGACTCAAACACTGTACCACCAACAAATCGTCGCGATCGAACCCGTAAACACCACAATCTCACCTTTATCGACCACCTGCAGTTTGGAAAACCACAAAGGGGACCACTGACACGGTCTCATTATACTGGGTAATCCCTATCAAGAAATTGCTCTTATATTCACAATTTTTTACAAGGGTTTGGTTTGAACCATGGACCTCTTTGTTACACGGACTAGATTATCACGAAACTAAGCACAATTCACTCATTCACCTTATTTATATACAATTACCTTCCTACAACATGTATGCCTTGTACTCTAGAAATTATATGTACTTTAGGTTAGTTCAGTTCAATTTGGTTCAATTCAGCTCATCTCATCGTAAATTTAATTTGGTGAAATTTAGCTTAGCTTAGTCGTAAACTACTAATTTTCAACACACTTATTTTTCAGTTCAGTTCAATTCTGATTATATCATTTAATTTGGGGAAATTTAGCTTAGCTTAGTCATAAACTACTATGTTTGTTTTTGTGTTTAACAATCATTTGTGCAAACTTGTTCATGGTTCACACCCGTTATACAGATACAATTCTTGTGATTCTTGAGACAAAATAATTTGAGAGAATGCTTCCTAGCACCCACAGGGTTCAAAAGGCATTTCAACAAGTCGGGGTTGCCAAACAGACCTTGATATACTTGACTGCTCCTACTTGGAACAACAATTGTTTTCCACAACATTGGCATCTTTGGCCAATTACCTTTTGCAAAAATTACCTTTTGCCTAGAGCTTCAGCAATAGCTTGGGCTAAGAGTTTCGGCCATGAGCTTTGGCAGTGAGATTCGACAATGAGTTTTGGCCAAGAGCTTCAGCAATCAGTGACATGCACTCGAGTGTCCTTGAAAACTCGAGTACTGTAATCAAAGTACTATTTGTATGTTGCTACCCTGATTACTCCTAACGACTAAAATAGCAACTAGTGGTATGTTGGGTGTCGTCCTTAGAGACAAAGGGATACAAATGATAAAGTTACGTAGTAACACACACGAGCGTCACCAAGTGTGCATGATAAGCACCGAGGGGTGTTTTGTATGAGTAATGAACTAAAGACTACTAGCATGCAAATCCAAATAAAAAGGTAAATATGATACTCCCTCCGTTCAACTAAGTTTGGCACACTTTTTAGTCAGTTTTCTCAAGTCACGTTTGACCATAAATTTCATGAAATATATAAGTAGTAATATTATCATGTGAGGTATCGTTGGATTCTTCGTAGCGTGTACTTTCCAAATATTAAAAGTTTACATGATATTAACACATGTAGCAAAAGTTATTAAGGGTCAAACATGCCTTGAGAAAAGGGAATAAAAAAGTGTGTTAAACACTAATGAACGAAGGGAGTACTAAAGAGCTTTGGGGGCATTTGTGTCACATGTTTAACATTTGGATTCAAGTCTCGATTCATATTCACATACAAGACATGATTACCAATATTTTCTTTATCACACCATGTGGGGTGATTGATTCACCGGGAACTCCCACAAACACTAATTCCCCGGTTGTACTCCCTCCTCAAACTCTCACCTCCATTAGATATAGCTAGTGGTCTGCTTTACACTACAACCACTAGCCCTCACTCCTGGGGTTTATAAACCCGACAAAGCATAGTAAATTAAAACCGGGTGTAGCATGGCTCACCGGGACCCACCATGACACTTAGAGAATTAGTACCTCATCTATTATCTCTATGGATACGACCTCAGAATTACCCTATGACCCAACAAGATCAATGACATTACTGGGTCATGCACCGTGTAACTCCTATATTGTCCATAGACCTACCCATTTAAGTTGTCCTGATCTAATCGAGGAACCAATAATCATGTATAGTTGTCACTCCTAAACACGACCTTTACATTGACCTTTGACTAAGCCCGATAAAAGAAAAAACCTTTCCGGGTTCATTCCTAAGCATAGCTCTAAATCACGCAATAATCTTAATTAATTGTAAATCCAAACCTTAATCATGAATAATCATAGTCATAAGAAATAAAGCACAGTATTCTTTAGGAAAAAAAGCACAAGATAATAATGATAATAAAGGCAAAAATAGGATGAATATAAAAATCTCACAAATCTCTAATTAAATATGTTTAGTAAATACTCTCAAGTACTAATCTACTCTAATCTAACAAAACTCATAACAAAGTATGGATTAAAAGACATGATAAGGTGAAATAAATGAAGAGAAAATTAAAATGTGTAACATGAAAATCCGCCTCTTCCCCTTTTTGTCCAAGAAGAAGTCTCAGGAAAGGTGGCTATCCATAAACTTATGGATAGGCCACCAAACTGTTTACCATAAAAATTTTATTTTTTAGAAAAATGTATTTTATAAGTTAAAACAAGTAATTATGTGTATTTGAATGAGAAAATATGGAAAAAATACAAAATATAAAAAAATATACATTTTTAGAATTTAAATTTATTATGTAATTTTACAGATTCAATGTACAAGAAAAAAATACAAAGGACTATCCATAATTTTAGGATAGGCCACCTGTCATGATACCTATTCTTTGTCCAAAAGGATAAAGATTGATTTTATAGGTGAGAGGAGAGAAAGAAAAGGCAACCAGTCAAACCCTAGTCAACAGACGTGCACAGACTGTGCCAAAAAATCTGATATGAACCATGTAATTTACACTGTTTGCTTCTCGGGGTCGTGTCTTCAGTCTTCTGTGTTCACAGATCATGATTTTTTACACAGTCCATTCCTCGGTCCTTGTTTGTAAGCTTCTGAGTGCATAAACCGTGTGATTTCACACGATCCATTTTCTAGCCCTTGTCTTCAAGCTTGAAACCAACTTCTAAGCAGTATTCTGTGCCGTGTGAACATCTTCCAAACCTTGCTTCCATCTAATTAAAGCATTCTTATACCACATTGTAAAATGGCCTTTAATTTTCTACCAATCTCGATTGGCCTTCTATCTACTACCATTCTTGCAAATGGCTTTATCCAGTGATGGTCTCAAAATAAGCACAAAATATAGATATAGACCAATCATGAAGGTAAACTATTAGACACTAAATGCCTACCAAAAAGAGAAATTGGGGTAAATAACCACACAAGTTGATTCTAATTCCCCTGTTATGTAAACATCTAATAATCTAACTAACCACCAATAAAACAAGATAAAAAAGAGTGTTAATGGTGCAAATAAAACATCAAATTCTCATCTCATCAAAGAGCTTCAACAAAGAGCTTCGGCAATGAGCATCGCTCATCAGCTTCATCCAGATGATAGGATCATCCAAAGCCACCATCTTCAATCAAAAAATGAGATCATCTCATGTATAAAATCAGGTAGAATATGCACATCATATTATATATAAAATAAGGCTGAATATGTGAATTATACCTATCATCATAATCATATAGAAAATTGGGCATAATAGGCACATCACATGTAGAGGCTTTAAGAAGTAATGCTACACGTAAGCTAGTATCAATATTCATTCTTAAGAATTAATGCTATAGCATACGTAAGTTGACATTAATATTCATGCTATAAATTCTTCAAAATCATACATCGATCAAAATGTATTGTGTAATTAAATCTTGTGAGGTTACAAGCATAACAGACGTCAAATATATTGGAACACATCCGACCAATTTTGTTGCTCGTTGACGTAAGGTTGCGGCTTCCACACCAAAGATATTTGAAGCGCTGATTAGAACCATGTCCCGCTAGGTGTCCTAATTGATGCGTCAAGATTGGACATTGGCATTGGACTTCAGACTTCTTCCTGACATGATTGTGACATGCAAAACAAAGCCCGTGGGGCTGTCCGGGAGAGAATCTCTGACGTAAAAAGTGTGATTAAGAATGAATGAATAAAATAAAGAATAAACTATATAAACTAGCACTTGGAAAATATTTGTGTAACAAGATAAATGTCATTTCGATCCTTGATTTCATCATATACAAGAACTGTGAACATATACTAGTGTTTGTGGCGAATCCAGAAAATTTTCAATGGGGTAACCACTAATATATATAAAAAAATTCTTAATATTAATGGTAAAAAAAATTCTTACATGGGGTAACCAAACACTAATTCCCCCCTATTTTTTTCCCGCATGGGGTAACCATGGTTACCCCATGCCTTCACATAGCTTCGCCCCTGTGCACCATACTTATTGTGATTTGTGAGCACTAAATTATGATATTTTCGGTTTATGAACAAGTAAATTATTGGCTCGGTTCTATTAAGATTAAGATAGTTCTATTTAAACTCTAAATACGAAGAGCCCGTTTCTTGAAATACGGTCTTTCCATAAGTGATGGAAAGACCAAAATTTAAAGTGTAAATTAGAAGAAATGAAGATAAAATTTTCGGGTTGCATGAAGCGGGTTATAAATTTTATAACTACTACATGTTGCATAATAAATTTTTAACATTGCAACTAAAATCTTTTACCTTTTATTATTCTAGTTAAACTCCGTTTTTCCATAAATTTTCCCAAGAATTTGCCAAATATGAATGATCCCTTTTTATCTGTTTTTAAACTAAATCTTAATAGAATTTAAATAGAACTACTCTCTCTGTTCCACCTAAATTTGCACTGTAATCATTATTACGTTGCTCAAGAAACATGTTTGACTGTTAATATGTTTACCTAAGTATAATAATGAAAAACAAAAAATTGATATTTAGAAACTATTTGTTACGACGAATTGAACAATATCATATGCAATAATATTGTTGTTCATAAATCTATTCAAATATGCGGTCAAAATTTGATAGAGAATAGTGTCAAAAAAGTAGAAGTGCAAATAGAGTTGGGACGGAGGGAATATCTAAATCTTAATTAATAGAACCAAGCCAACAATTTACTTACTCACAAATCGAATATATCAGGATTTAGTTGTCACAAGTCACAAGCACGTGGAGCTTGTATATGGTCCCTTTTTTATATATATAATTGATGTAATTGATGAGGTGATTTTATGTTTGTTTTTATTATTGCAACAAAGTTTCTAGGCAAAGTCTTGGAAAAAATGGTCTTTTCATAGGCTTATGGAAAGACGGGGTTTAATTAAAATATAAAAGGTAAAAGGTTTTAGTTGCAATATTAAAATTTTATTATACAATATGTAGTAGTTATAAAGTTTATAACCCGATTCATGCAATTCGGGAATTTTATCTTAATGTCTTCTAATTTACACTTTAAACTTTGGTCTTTCCATGACTTATGGAAAGATCGTCTTTCAAGAGACGGACTCAAGTTCCTATAACTTTAAAAAAAATGTATTACACTATATAAATAATTATAATTTGAATCTAAAATTTATTGAAACTTTCAAATGCTCCTTATCAACTCACATACTCCCTCAGTCCCACAATGATTTTCCTAATTTTCATTTTGGGACGTCCCGCAATGATTTTTCTATATCTATTCTTTCCATTTTTAGTCTAACAATCATACTTAAAATACCACTTTTCAACCTTTGTCCCCACTTTTCAGCCTTTGTCCCACACTTTCTTAATCTTTGTGCCATTTTCATTTCGAAACATCATTGTGGGACGGAGTAGTATATTTTTAGAAAGAAAGGCCTCAAGAATTGTTGGTAAATCCATTTGAACTTTCAAAATAGAACTATATATTCTCTATTAAACTACAATATGTTATTAGATTAAGTTATCCTGAATTATTATCTAGCTAAAAAGAGTGGGATAGAATTGTTTAACTCATTTGTTGGCGAGCTATATGAAAACATTTGTTCTAGAGAGTATTAAGTGGGAGAGAACTGTTTATCTTATTTGTTAGCGAGTTATATGAAAACATCCATTATAGAAAGTATTGTGTGGGGCTCACCCGGTCACCCCCTACTTTTTTTCAATCAAATGTTACTAAACGTCATCCAAGATCATGAAATGAAACCATATGCTTAAAATATAAAACTAAATAGAGAGGGACTTTAAGGTGGTAACTTCACCTTCGTGCCAAGAATGTTTCAGCATAAAATGTGATTTAATGCATATTAAGTCAGCAAAATTCCACATCTCATATCATCTCAGAAAAAAGATTTACATTCTCCCGGAAAGCCCAATCAGAAAATCAAGGACGTAACATGGCAACTGGTAAGGAACCACAAAAAGGCTAAACCAAAACTCAGAAGAGCATTCATGCCTTCTCTCTCCAAAAAAGACAACAGAAATATAAACAAAAACAGTATAAAAAGTAAAAGCCAATTCGGTTAGTTTTGTTGTTCCTCACGCCTTTCTTGCGATCTACTGGGTTGATCATCAATGGAGGCCTCCTCCAGTTTAGGCTTCTCATCGACACTTTCGGCTAAATCTTCATTTTGCCTGACCTCATGTCCCAGATTAGCCACTCTGCTAGACATGACCGGGGTGGCCAGAAACGTCGGCTTGACATCTCCGGCCATGATCACCACAATCTTCTCTTCGAAAACCGGCATAGCCTTCACAGCCGCCGCGTCGTCGGACTTTCCGTCCGGGCCTTGTTCGATATCGCTTTCGCTGTTCGAGCTGCCGGAGATTCTCCAGTACGAGCAGGCGAGGAGCAACAGGGCGAAGGCGATCAGTCCCAGCATGGCTGCGAGGCCTCCGAATAAGTAGGGCACCGGAGAGTGCCACGGGGACTTCATCTGTACCGGAGTTGCCGGGAATGATGGGGAGGCTGCAAGTTTTGATGTGGAAGCAGGTGAGTTTTGTAGAGTTGTCATTTCGCTTAGTGGAGAGCTTGTTGGGAGCCGATTGGGTTGTTGTTGTGATGATGTTTGTTGGGGGATGGTGATCTGTGAAGTGTGTATTTATAAGGTATTTGAGCTAAAAAAGTGAGTGGAAATGGTTAATGGTGTAAGCTTTGGGTGACGACAGTTTTTCTTTTCCTTTTTCTTTTTTCCCTTTAATTCATGGACACCATAAATACTGTTGGGTTTTTTAAAGTAAAGGAAAGTGGGCTCATCCCGCTTTGTTGTGTGAGTTGGAGGAGAGTCTCACGCCTTTTTGTGAGATAAAAATGAATGAAAGTTATTAGAAAAAAAAGGATACAGTGAGAATTAATAATTTTATTGCTTGGGCGCACTTTCATGTAACAAATGCAACTTTCCTTGATTCTTAAAAAGAATTTAGGTAAATTTAGTTGACATGTAATTTGAATATCATTGCAATAGATTGATTATTATTAGATGTTAGTTATGTCAGATGTCAATTCCACTTTTCAAAAAATGGCCAGCATCTTAAAATGATTGACTTAAAATTTTTTATTAGGGTAATTCTAATTTGTTGCTTACATTGCAATCTTATGTTCCAAAAATATGAAAATTAAGGTTGGATTCTTTGAATACAATTTACGAATGGTTAAAACAAAGGACAAATCAAGATCAAGCGAATTTCCCTTTTTTTTAAAAAAAGAAGAGAAAAATGTGTGACTAAACCCCAATCTCCAAATCATGATCGATTAAAATCCTCCCCACCTCCACCACCATCACCGTCGTATTAGAGTTGCACTGGTTGGTCCTCGTGTAGGAGCCGCTCCAACTCATAACCTTCGTCATCAACTTGAGTTATTTGTTAAGATCTGTGTAGTGTTTATGGTGAACCAAGGAATACTGAGGTGGTTGTTCGACGATTCTTGGGCTGTTTATGAGAGAATTGAGGCACGCTGGATTTGTTGAGGAGCTAGAAGATTTTTTTGGGGGGTTTTGAGGATTGAATTTTGAGTTTAATTTAGATTTATATTGTCTTTTCAAGAAAATATTTTTAATGGCAATTTGTGTTTAGGCGACCGGGGGATTATGAATTCGAGGGAGAAATACATCATAGAAGAATTCAGTTACCTTTTGAATATCTTTTCCAGCTATTAACACTAGTGGAGAAATGGGTGATTAAAGGCAGTTATATCGGACTAGAGAAAATACTTTTTAATTAAGTGTCTTCTCTAGTCCTGATTTTGATCGATTCAATCAAAGGAGGTTCGAAAATCGCCTTCTATTGGGGTCTGAAATAGGTTCCGAATTAGGAATCTATTTCTGAAGGTTTCCGATAGCAAACAAGAACACAGATCTGGAAACCACTATAGCCAAAAGATAAGAAAATGCCCAAAAATTCGTAACAACAAACAAAAAAATTACACAACAATAACCAGAAACACTAAAACTTTAAAAACAACAACGACCTTAAATTATTATACACAGATCTGAAAAGTAAACCTCAGCGGTGACGGCGGCCTGGCGCGGCGGAGAGGCTAAGCGCAACGGGGAGACCAGGCACAGTGGGGAGGCCAAGCACAGGGGAGAGGCCAGGATGGGCCAGGAGCGGCAGAGAAGGCTAGGCACGGTGGATGAGGCTAGGCGCATCGACGGAGAGGATGGTGGGTGGGGGTAGAGAGGGTGGAGAAGGCGTAGATGGTAGAGGAAGAGAGGGTGGTGGAGGAGGGGGTGGTGGAGAGGGTTCAGCGGCAGAGAGGGTGGTGAGGGTGAGAAAGAGAGAAAATAAAACTAAGGGCAGGTGAAAAACTAAATGATGGATTCAATTTTGAGAAAATAGACTAGGGGCGGGGGAAAGAAACCCTAGCTACTATATATACTAGGGAATAAAGACACCCCATTAAAGGCGGCCTTTAATTGGCGTTCATTAAAAACGGTTCTTGAAGAACCACCTTTAATCAACAAAAAAGTGTTTTTAAATTTTTTTGGCCACTTGGGATGGACTTCCGACTTCGAAACATCTCTCGGGTCTCAATCAAAGGCTCTCCACTAGTGTAAGGATGTAAAATTTGTTTCTTGTAGAATAAATGCTCCCTCGTCCCTTAAAAATGTGGAATTGCTTTTGACTCGCTCTTTTATGTAAGCTAATATGGCAGAGAATAAGTGTGAAAAAGTATGAATATTTTGGGAAACCAGTGGGCCTAATCTGAAAGGTGTTGAAGTTAAAGAGACTATTATGGGAATTGAACAGTTTGTTCTTTGCCATTTTAGGTAATTTTCAAAGGAAACTGCGTCATTTTTGCTAGGATGGAGAGTGTATTAGGTTAGAATCATTTTCCTTTCAGGTTTTTATTCAATGTCCTATAAATTGTAATCGTTGGCCATGAATACAATCAATCATGCATATTTTACATGATATCCGTGCTAAAAATCCTAAAACCCCTTAAATCTTAAACCCTACTTACCGCCTCCATCGATCAACTTACATTGCTATCGCTGATCATTTTGACAATGCCCAAGATGACGCTGACGCTAAGCTGGATTGCAACGCCACTGCTGCCACCAACATCGTCCAATTACCTTATCCATAATATCACCATGGTCTAATTATTTTCCTAGTAATTTTAAAAGGGGATAATTATAGTGAATGGATTACATCTTTTCACAATGTTTTCCGCGTAAAATGAAAGCTTGGGTTTTTGAATAGGACAATTACTTATCCTCGATCTGATTCTCCAGATCTTGGAAACCGGTTCAATGCTAATTCTAAGCTTGTTGGTTGAATTGTTTAGACTGTTGACCCATCTTTTCAATCACTCATCACCTACTACAACACTGCGGAGGAGCTTTGGAATGATCTAGCTTAATAGTTTTTAGTTGGTAATGGCCAAGGATTCTTCAAATTCATTCTCAAATAGGAAACTGTCGTAAGAATGGTCAGTCTATCATTACTTACTATGACAAATCCAAGAAGGCGTGGGATGAACTAAACACCCATGTGCCTAGGTTTTGTATTCGCAAAGATTGCAAATGCAAGTGGTCTTCTAATGTTGTTAATGATCGTGAGAATGAAATTGTTCATCAAATTTCATCGATTTGGATGATGGCTACAACACCCTTCGTTCCAATGTTTTGGCCCAAGACCATTACTATCTCTAAGCCACGTCTACACCCTTTCAGTTAAGGAGAAACGTCACAGGACCTTGATTTGGTCACGTGACTCTTAGATTACCTCAGTGCAATTTGCTGCACAACGTGGTCCTCCAGCTATTAATGCTTCTTTGGCCCCAGTGGATTGCAAGAACATGCTTCTTGTTGGGTAAAGCACAAGCATTGCCATCTTCTCAATGTTACTTGTGCTCATGCATACTTTGTAATTGGATGGTTAAATTCTCTATCAGTTGTTACATGGTTGTGAGCCAAATTACACCCTCTTAAGTGTGTTTGGCTGCTTGTGTTTTCCTTCTCAATTTCCTAGAAAATGTGATAAATTTTCTTCTTGCAGTTGTTAGTATGTTTTCCTTGGTTATCTGCTGGAAAGAAAGGATCGCTCTATTTGAAAGTTGTAATGTTGTGTTCTATGAAGACCAGTTTCCATTTGCACCCGTAGCATGCATGTTCTTGAATCAGCGTCGGCACCTGAGCCTGCTCGACACAGTTCATGTTTTTTATTCTAACTTGCTCACTTGAAGGATTATGTCTGCTTTGCAACTTGCACTAATACCCCACCCCCCCTTTTCTTCTTCATTCACTTTGACATTGTCGTTGTCCTTAGGTACTCTTTACCCTACGACTATTCTATTTCTTGTGATATTTTTTTGGTTTAGAATTCTATATTTTTAGGCGCGGTTAATTCTAGCACAAAGGCTACCTCATATACTAATGCATCTCGGTTTACGCATTGGCAAGTGGTAATGACTGATGAAATTGATTCTCTTGAGAGAAATAATACCTGGATCATGTCTCATCTTCCTCCTACCAAGTCTGCCATAGGCTAAAAGTGGGTATTCGTTACTAAATACTAGTTTAATTGTTTGATTAAACAACAAAAAGAAAGTTATGTTGTTCTTGGTAATTGTCAGATTGAAGAGACTGATTTTACTGAGACATTTTCTCCAGTTGCAAAGATGAGTTCAATTCATTTTTTTCTATTCCTATGACTCAAGGTTTAGAACTTCACCATATTGATATTTATGATGCATTTCTGCATGGAAACCTTGAGGAGAAGGTACATGCATCCCCCTTTGGATATTTTGTCTTTTCTCTTGATCATGTTTGCAAGTATCAAAAGTCTTTATATGGTCTTCGTTAGACTCCTCATAATTTGTTTGCTAAGTTGGTTGATGATCTCACTCTGTTTAGTTTCATGCAGAGTAAGGCAAATTACTCCTTATTCTCTTACACATGAAATTCAAATTCTTTTCATGTGCTTGCTTATGTGGATGACCTGACTATTGCTGGAGCTTCTTCTGATCTCTTGAATGAATTCAATTCTTACTTGAGTTCTTATTTTAATATGAAGTATCTTGTTATGCTTAAGAATTTTCTTGGAATTGAGATAGCTCGCGGTCTAGAGGGGATGTCTCTTTCTCATCAAAGATATGCCCTCGATATTTTATTTGATTCTGGTTTGTTTGCAGCTAAACAATGATTTTTTAAATGGAGAAAAAATGATTTGGCTCATGTCAATGGTCCTAAATTTGATGATTTAGCTCGTTATCAATGCTTAATTGCTCATCTTATTTATCTCACTATCACTTGTTTGGAGCTTAGTTATTTTGTTCACATATTTTCTTAGTTCATACAAGAGTCAGAAATTGCATATTGGCGTATGCTGCCATGTGCGTGCTTCATTAATTAAAGAGTTATCCATGCCAGGGTGTCTTTATGCCTGCTAAGAGGTCTTTGTAATCGACAACTTATTGTGATTCAGAATGAGATGTGTGTCCTATTACATATTGCTCTTTGCCAGGATATTTTATAATGCTTGGATAATTGCTTGTGTCTTGGAAGACTAAGAAGCAAGCTACAATCTCTAGTTCATTTGTTGAAACCTAATATAGGACTATGACTGTTGTATGTTGGGAATTGCTCTAGCTCAAGTCTCTCCTTCATTTTCTTGGCGTTTTCCATTTCTCCCCTATGCGCCTCTTCTATGATAGTCAGGCGGCTATCCACATTGCTGTTACTCCTATTTTTCATGAGCGTAGAAAGTATATTGAGATTGTCTATCCTTTTGTTGTAGATATTATTCCATCAGGAGAGATGGTTACTCATCATATTGGTACTTCTAGTCAACTAGCTGATCTCTTCACTAAAGCTCTCGCTCGTCAGCAGCTTCAGAATCTTCTTGAGGAGTTTGGTATTCTTTTTTTCATGCTCTAACTTGAGGAGGAGTATTAAGTATTTTGTAATCTTTATATATCATAGAATAATTATTAGGTTATAATATTTTTTTGTTTGGTCTTCTGTATAGTGCCATATGTATATTGTATTCTTTGTCCATGGATACAATCAGTTGTTCATAATTTACACATAATCACTACTGACTGTAAGTTTCTTACTTCTTAGAATTTTTTTGCGCTTTTTGGTATTGTGGTGTTAATATACTAGTCAGAATACACCATTTTGATTGCTTGAGAAATTTAGTTTGAATTTTTTATCTTAATAATTGGTATGATTGCGTAAATATTTTTGCTATCAACTCAATGGACGTTTTGAAACCCAAACAAAGACTTGCTTGAGCATTTCAAACACCCACCTTGAGTATTAATAGGCATCTTAGAGTGGCAAGTCTGTTTTTGTAGCATATACCTGTGTTGGAATGTGTTCTTATGAAACTAGAGTCTAGTGTAGAATGATTGCAAATAAACTGTAAGATCGGGTCCATTATTTAGCATTCCTTTTTTTAACTTGAAACGTAAATGTGATGGTTGTGTTGGTTTTATATTTAGGCTATGTTCTCTCCAACTTATATGAACTTTAGTTCCATATGTATTTAGTTTGGGAGAATATGGCCTTACTCAACAAGCATATAGAAGCAGCAAGTTGATTGTGAAAGGGATTTTTGAATAGATGTTTCAATTTATTTCAGATTTCAACTGACTTTGTTTAGTAATATAAGGATATAGATCATATCCTTGACCATGTCATATACTAAATCATGCACATATCTCACATTCATTCACATTAAATTTAAAAATCTCCTAAAAGGATATAAAATAAGTATATAAATTACACATACCTATCATCCATGATGATGACGTTCCTTCTAATTCTGAGATGGCCCTACTATAATGTGTCAAGCACACCATTATGCCGCCCGTCCGTGGGACTGGTGAAAGGCATTGTAGAGATTGTCATTAGTTTTATAACCTCATGGATTATTTTGTTCAGTTCCTCATGGATGTTTAGTTACATGACATATGTGTTGAATGTTTACTATATGATCCATATTACTACATTTACTAATATATTCATATAATTATGCACGTTAAAATATTGATTAGAAAATACTTCTAACAAAAATCATACTTATAACTTCTCATTGGTGTATATCTAGCCCACCGACTAAAAGTTGTTGGTCTTTAGGACTAGCTCAAGATTTAGCCATAAACCTGGCAAAGCGGAGCTTGTTTAGAAGTGGGGAAGACACCTGTGAGCGATCCTGGGATTCTAGCAACCATGATGCAACCTATGATCTGAAACCCTAGAACCGCAGAGCCATGATTGCGATCCACTATAAATATAGGAAGAGCAACACTGGCTCATGGAAGTAACACTAACTGAGAAATACCGATTCTCTAGAGGAAGAATTGACTTGATTGTCTGAGAACTTTCCCTGGAATCACTTCCGAGGTTTTTCTCGCAGGATCGTACTTATAATACGGTGATTTCCAGCTACCTCACCTGATTGGGAATACCACATCACTAATTATCTAACGATAAACCAATGTTAGCTATCTGCACATACCAGTTATCCGATTTTCTCACCAGTTATCAATCAACATATATTCACTATAACTACCATTTTAAAATTCATAATCATAAATATTTTAATCATATTTTACTTGAATGCTCAAAATATTCTGAAAGGCTACATATGTATAGTCTTCAATTAGATTTATTTTTTTATACACATGCATGTTAATTATTATTTAAACGAAATAAATGATCGCCACAACCTATTTCCATGAAAAATACACCTTCTACCATTAAATATTTTTACAAAGATGCACAACAAATCCAAATTTTGAAACTAAAAATAAATTATAGAAAGACTCATATTTGCTAAGTGTGACTTTGTCTTAAGTCGTATTTGCAAAATGCAAATTGGATTTTTGTTTTTAAATATTCTACGCCAGTAGCCACGTAGGATGCTATATATATATATTTATATATATATATATATACTACCTTCGCTCCCTTTTAAACTTTCCACTTTGACATTTCTAAGTTTTTTTTACCATATTTGTTTTGTTGATGTAAAAATTAGAATGATATCATGCAAGATCTTATTAGATTCTTCATAACATATTTTTTAAATATTAATTTTTCTAAGTTTCAATCATATATTTAAAGATTTAACAATCAAACATATGTGTGTTTTACTGTAAAAAAAGTCAAAGTGGGAAGTTTAAAAAGGAATGTTGGGAGTATGCGGAATTTATATATATATATATATATATATATATATATAAATTGAAAGTCAAATTTAGCAAATGCGACATCACTATAAGTCTCCCCTCTCAACCAAGCACCC
>JAULKJ010000009.1:5839705-5858309 GCA_032355405.1 Rubia balearica
GGTTTACCTTCTCTACCCTTGAATGGGACACACACACACTACAACTCAAAATAGTTGCATCAGCATAGTTGTGGAAGTAATACATGTTAGCAGTACAAAGGATAGAATTCCAGTGTATGGGAACATGTCCTACTATGGGGTGATTGGGGAAATTTAGGAACTAAAAAATTTTCGGGGTCCTAATTTTCAAATGCAAATGGGTGGACGCCAATGCGGGTTTATCTATCGATGAGCTAGGTTTTACGGTCGTCGACTTGATCAAGACACATTCTACTGGCGATCCTTACATCCTTGCTTCACAGGCTACGCAAGTTTTTTATATTGATGATCCTTGTGATTCTAGTAAATTAGTGGTCATTCAAGGGAAGAGTCTATGTGTAGGGGAGGTTAGTCCATCTTCAATGTCTAATATTATTCCTGATATGCTACCCAGCTCCAGTAATGTTGGCCAGGAAGAGATAAATGAGGTGGAGCTAGCATTGAGAAGAGACCACAAGGAAGGCGTGTGGAATGAACGACATCCTAAATTGAAGAAGAAGAAGGCATAGATTAAATGTATAAATCATTTTAACAAACCTTGCTGAATATTGTTTCCAGCTTTAGTGTTTTTGTTATTGGTAAATCAATTTGCATTCCAATTTCGATCTGAATCACATAAGTAATGTTCTTTTAGAGATATTTGCCAACATTGTTGTGTTAGTCAATTGCCCAAACATTATGAACGATCTCCACTAGCATATTACAAATTAGCCTGTGTTCATGAAAATAAGAGATGCCGACGTCGTACACACCGTCAGAAAGCTTGTCAATCAAGGACAATGCCTAAATCGACTTAAACAAATTAGTTCAGCGATCTAGCACATAAGTCGGGAAGCCCTCGGTCAAGCTGAATAGTATGGCACGACATATCTGCGATGTCGCAAGCCATAAACTGCATTTCATTTGATAGATAAAAAATATAAACTAGAACTTAGAATGAAAAATTACAAGTCCTCATTCCGAGTTCACAACAGCCAAGAACATATAAAAAAACATTAGACACCAAATTTTTTATTCTACCATTAGCAAATTAAAGGACAACATAGTCAAATTTTAGAGTACGCTCGCTAACAACATAATTCCAACAAATAATAACATCTAGAACATTCAACAATTTATCAAAGAGTACACAGCATTGATCATGGCTCGTCATCAGGGATCTTGGATTCCTGATCATCCCCCGTCAAACTATTGGGGTAGTCGACCTCTTGCTCATGTTTGGCAAAGTAATAGGCATCATCGTTGGCTCCATCATCTGCAGGCCCCGAATCTTCACCGGAGTTCGCTTCCTCGTGGTTAGTGTTCAGTGCATATGATTCTTTTTCTCTGGACTTCTCTTCATCTTGATCTTGCACTATCCCCGGTGAAGACACTTGGGGGACCACACGATGCACATTTTTCAACCAGCAAGAAGTGTCCTCTGCCCTGCCAACTTCACCAAGATCTGCTATTTGTTTTGGTCCACACGCTGCGCAATTTCCTTAGTCTCGGCTATACCCTTCAAGAGCATTTTCAGTCCTGAGACAATGGAAATTATGGCCAAATCATTCTAATTAGACTAATGTAGTAGATAATAATTGTGAATGAACAAAAATGATAACAATTTTCATACCAATTCATGGGACAGGAGTGTAAGGGGTAGGATGCCCAGTGGTGGAGTTCGATGGAGTTTCCTCATTGCTGGGGGTGGATGTCGGATTAAAACTATACTTGGAGACGTTGCGATCAATCCAAGACCCCGCCTCCCAGTGCCAATACTTTTGGCTAAAATAGTTCCCATTGTAGTACCTCGACGTGATCTTCTGTGTTGATCGGATGGGAACACTCTGCTTCTCCATTAGGGAAATGATTATGTTGCCATATGGGAGGGTCCTACTCTTTTGTGTAACCACAGTGTGCATCTTCTGGATGTGGTGTAACCAGGGTTAGCAACCTTGTTCTCTGCAATGTACCAGTAGAGGACAACACCATTGATCGTTGGCTATGAAGGATGACCAGCCGGGATGAGGTATTGGACAATGATGTTGTACATCATCCTCTCCTCGAGCTCCAAAACATCAATCTTGATGTCCCTTGGCTTGAAGACGTCATTTCCCACTATAATATTGAAATACTTTTCCACCATGCGGTTGGGAACCAGCGCCCGAGACTGATCGTCTAAGGCAACCCTATTAGGCCACGAGTCTCAGCAGTAGAGGCAGAGTCTTTCAACCGGGTTCTCCTTATCTGCACCAATTGTGCACCTAATTGCCTCGTTGACCAAATCACTATTCAAAACCATATTCACTCCGTTCACTCATGTTTTTTAATTCCCGGTACTACAACAAGTGAAGTTTGAGTAGAACTCTTTCACCTAGTTCTCATATGTGAGCTTGTCCAGGAAAATATTCCCCTCAATTACCGAAGATTTGAAAGGATCGAGGAATACGCCAAGGTGGACTCACTGCACATCCTCGGCCTTCATGGCTCTCACCTCTTTAATTTACTTACTGCTGACTAATTGGTAGGGGTTCTTATTTTCCTCAGCAAAAAACCATCTCTCGGCGAAAGTTGGAGGTGGAGGGGCATCATTGGCTTTCGCCTTCTTCTCCCGAGCGAGACCCCCTCCACTGCCCTTGCCCCTGGACCGTTTCGCACTCTGCTTCACTAGGATATGTGGGACAATTTTTTATACAATGATCAGTAATGTGGTCAAATAATTATTGATAAAAGTGATGGTATAACCAAACTCGCTAACACGTCGCAAATAATTCGGTTGAGCATAATACCCTTCGCGAGGTCAAAAAGTCATTATGAATGTGCGACGTCAAAAAGTCAGTCGACTTGGCCTAATTGTTTGCGACATACAACCGAATAGTCAAAAAATGAAATCAATCTAGCACATATGCCCCAAACCCATCAACAGTTATGATACATATATGCCGAAAACATATTTTTGCCCACCACATCCACCCCATTTCATCCAATCAATTAAAACTCTGTGAAACACTAATAAAAGAGACCTAAAACCTAATCAGTTATAACCAAAAACTAATAAAATATTGGAAATAGAAGTAAAATAACATATTTTGATAAGTAAGAAATTATAATAAAAAACTTAATAAACTAAGGGAAGATAACGAATTCATAATCTTACCATGTCTAGGGTTTGAAAACAATGTGATTATGGTCGCCGGTATTGATGGATGATGATGAACAAGTAATGAATGAGGGATTAGGTTGTTTATAAGTAGGCGTTTGGCAGTTGGATCTGACGGTTTTGTGGAGGATTTTTGGCAATACAGATGTATGAATGTGAGACATCGAGTTTGGGAATGTGAATTGGTAGAGTTTCAACAGTTTTAATACTCAGACCTATACGGTTTCATTTAAACCATGAATGCGACGTCGCACCTAACTCACACTCTTAATTGATATTTCCAAATGCTGGCCGATTAATTGACCAACGTCGCAGTGAGGGGGTACTGGACCAAATAACAGCAGGCCTAATTATCTAAACAATTTGGGCTTCGTCAATAGTGGTTAAAAACACAGTAAACTATGTCGATCTTCAACATCAGGCTTATTGAAGAGATGCCGATAACTTACGGATGTTGCATATTACAATGGGCCCTAATAAAGTTTTCAGCCCAAATCCGTAAACACACTAGCCCAAATGCAAGGCCCAGAGTAACTAATTTTGAAATAGTTTAAAATACCATATTAATGATAAAATAAAGTAAATTATGACTTGAACGGTTCTTCATTAACCCCAAAATATTGTTGTAGGGTCCATTATCGTAGCTCGAAGCAAAAACATTATGGAAGTTGTACAACTCATTACTTTGTAGTCTCGAATTTGATAGCCTATAACCGCGTATCTGCAATGTTAACTATCGAATGTGTCTTTCTCAAATTGTCACTCGTGTGCCATGGTTAAATGTTTGTTGAATTAAAAGGAAAATGAAAAGGAAAAGGATTAACTATTCTTAGGGATAGTGGGAAAACCCTTCATAATTTCTATAACTAATATTAAATAGTGTCGAGTGACATTTCCTATACCAGGCCCTCGACATTCTTGATAATTGAACCATTACTATTCAAAACATTTCTTGTGTACTAATATTATCTTTTCTTGGGTATTACAAGAGAACCCTTCGAAATTTCTATAACTGATATCAAATAATTTCAAGTAACATTGCCTATACCAAGGCTCTCGACAATCTTGATAGTTGAACCAGCATTGTTCAAAACATTACTTGTGTAGTAGGATTGAATGTTCCTGGGGATAATGGGAGAACCCTTTGTAATCGCTATAGGTGATCTTAAATAGTTTCGAGTAACATTGCCTAAACTAGGCCCTCGATAATCTTGATAATTGAACCAGTACTGTTCAAAACATTAATTGTGTAGTAGGATTGACTGTTCTTAGGGATAACGGGATAACCCTTCGTAATTGCTATGACTAATATCAAATACTTTCGAGTAACATTGCCAATACCAGGCCCTCAAAAATTTTGAAAATTGAACCAGTACTGTTCAAAACAATACTTGTGTAGTGGGATTGACCGTTCTTGAGGATAACGGGATAACCCTTCGTAATTATTATAACTGATGTCAAATATTTTCGAGTAGCATTTCCTAGACCAGGTCTTCGACAATCATCATAATTGAACCAGTACTGTTCAAAACATTACTTGTGTAGTAAGATTGATTGTTCTTGGGGATAATGAGAGAAACCTTCGTAATCGCTATAACTGATATCAAATAGTTTCGAGTAACATTGCCTATACCAAGCCCTTGACATCTTGATAATTGAACCATCACTGTTCAAACATAACTTGTGTAGTAGGATTAACTCTTCTTAGGGATTGCGGGAGAACCCTTCGTAATTTCTAGAACTGGTATCAAATAGTTTCAAGTAACATTGCCTATACCAGGCCCTCGACAATCTTGAAAATTGAACCAGTACTGTTAAAAAATTACTTGTGTAGTAAGATTGATTGTTCTTGGGGATAACATCAAATAATTTCGAGTAACATTGCCTATACCACGCCCTTAACAATCTTGATAATTGAATCATTATTGTTCAAAACATTACTTGTATAGTAGGATTGACTGTTCTTGGGGATAATGGGAGAACCCTTCGTAATTTCCATAACGGATATCAAATAGTTTCGAGTAACATTGCCTATTCCAGTCCCTCGACAATCTTGATAATTGAACCATTACTGTTCAAAACATTACTTGTGGGAGATAATTGATTGTTCTTGGGGATAATGGGAGAACCCTTCATAGTTGCTCTAACTAAAATATGCTTGTTTTGAATAACATTGGCTATAACATGCACTAAAACAACCGATAATATTGAATTAGTAATAAGCATCCCATTACTAGTATACCAGGATTGATGTTGTAACTGAAATTCGGCTACAACTGACCATCAACATATGTATATACCATAACGGTTGTAAAAGGGTTGGCATTACTTGTAGGCTAAAAATTCACAAAAACCAATTTCATTCTTTAAACATACATATATGAACTCGTCAAATAACCTCGACAACGACTGACGATGAACAACATTTAATTTCCATTATAGAACTGTTAATGGAAAACCTAGGGATACCCTAGTTAACGACGTAGCACGTGACATCGCTTGTACCTAGCAGAAAATGAATAGATATAGAAGTTGTCCATGATTGTGAAATGGGCCGTTTGGTCAATACGCAGACCCATTATATGAATTCCAATCCAGTTCAAATTGCGACATTGGCTTGCACTCTATGTATCTCGATATTTGGCTGACCATTATGCGATGTCGTACGTTCTTATGAAACGGGCCTATTGGGCCAATATTGACCCACGTGAAGATCTAAACTAAACATGCAGAAATATCGCACGAATCTTGCGACGTCGCATCCTTAGCGAGAGAATACATTTATGTGCCACACTTAGGTAAAAAAATATCCGAAAACACTTTGAAAAAACATTCATTGCCAAATATGGCGCCCTCCATACTCTAAGACCAAAAGTTTATAATCCCCGTTTCCTTTCTCCTCCAACCAATCTAGCACAAGAAACCTTCAAATCCATCTCCTTCAAAGAGGCTAAATGGAGAAACAAAGGGAAAATGATGAGGTCACCATAGAGGGGGATTATATGAAACAAAATTGTGGTAAGGTTCCATCTTTAAAACAACACATACATGATCATATATTCAATGTTACATTCCTTGGGATTGATTTTTGAATGAGGGTTTGTTGTAGTTATGTGTCTTGGTTTTCATCTATTTCGTTATGTTCCCAATACAAGTAGGGTTGCATGGTTACTTAACAAATTTCATTTTCTAATGTGTATTGTGTGTAACACTTGTTAATATTTTCAAATTATGGTTATTTGATATGGAAATGACATGACATGTTTAATTTTCCTCATTGTTTTTCTTCAAATGAAGATCATCTTCGCAAGAGATGTATGCAGTGTGTTACCTAATGGATGACATAGTGTTGTGCCAAATTCCTTCATTACGAGCATATTTCTAGCTTTATTTTGTGTGATTAATTAACTTAGTGTTGTGGATGACAAAGTTTTGTGTGATAAGTTAACTTCATTATTAGGCCGGGGAGTGGTGATCCACTATAAGAGGAAATGGCCCAAAGGAGGGTGAGATGGTAATGTATCAAGAAGACATAGGAAAGGTTGGGGTATGGATATTTGCAAGAAATTAATAGACATGGTGGATAACGGTATCAAATGTCCAATGAAATTTGACCATATCGAAAATGCGACAAAATTGGTGGTCTAGTTACGTAGGATTAATTGCGAGGACAAACATAGACATATTCTTGTACAAGTATTGGCCTCGGTTCGATGATGCTTACAAGGAAAAGTTGTGGAAGGCCCTCGAGTTGGCCTTCGATATTGAGTGTGAAGACATGGAAAAGTTGAAGAGTAGAACAATAAGGCGCTTTGGAGAGAGATAGATAGATTTCAAAGCCAAATTGGCTAGGGATTAAAGAAGAGAAATTGCAACCCAAGAATTAAGAATCCATTCATAAGTGAATCGAGCTGGAAGGGTTTTGTTGGAAGAAAGCTTGCGGACGAAGAATTGGTAAGAAATTAACCTTTACATGCTATGAAAAATATACATAGTGGATAAATAATTATATTTGCATGCAAAAACATATTTTGTTGGATGGACTAGCATATGCATGAGTATATTATCATAATTACAATCAATTGTATATGTGGTTGGTGATTGTCATTTCTTTATAATTGTAAAGGTCCCTATTTTCCTAAACCAGAGTACCACAAATTGGACTAAGTGACGTTGCATAGTACTGATCGGGCTATGGATTTTTTCTACCGAGTAATGTGTGACATCGTTTAAAAAAAATAAATTTTAGGCACTGTCTGGGTCCGACAATAAATGCGACGTCGCATAATGTCCATTCGATTGGTTAAATTTCACTACCGACCAGTTAATGACGTGGCACAGACACAGAGGAATTGTGTTATAATTCTCCCTCATCATTCACCTTATTGATATTAATAACCAAACCACTTGATTTGATGTTTTCACAGGGTCTAAGAGAAAAACATGTTGAGGTTGCAAAAGGAAACAACATTCGACACACCATGAGTCGAGGAGGCTCCGCACAAGTTACAAGAATTATCATGAAAGAAATGTTCAAGGCTAGAGTATTTGACAAAGTTGAGCATGTGATGAAACACGAAGAAGCTAGGAATTCTACAAAATATCCCACACCGAATGAGGTTCCTCGATTTGAAAATGGTTAAAAGGATACAAAAGGCACGGGAAGCAGGAGGGTAAGTTCCACACCAAAGATACGGAGGTGGTAGCCCAACAAATTGTATTTTTTTGAACTATTTAGTTGATTTAATATATGTTCAATTGTTCATGATAATTTTGACCAAATAAATGAGATTGATTATTGGAAATTTATAGGAGGAATTAAAAAGAAAACAAGAGTTCGGGGAGTTCATCGAGGTTGGAAAGAGAGACACACTTAGTGTAGCGCTAAACAAGAAAAAACATTCAGGTGGGGTCTGGGGTGTTGGCACTCTCACTACACATAGAGATATCTTTGTCAAACCTCTATCAATGAAGGTTGATATTGCGTCAAGTAGTCAACAAAGAGAGATTGATGCTTTGAAATCCACAGTTGCCCAACTAGTGGTTTATGTCTCGCAAGAAACGAATGGGCGGAAAATGCCGCTTGACTTGGAGAGAATCATTGCAAGTTCTAAACCAATAACCTCAACTACTTCTCGCACTTCTTCTCTGCAACCTCAACACATGACCACCTGGTATATGATAGTAGGCTTGAACCACCTTCTCCAACTTCGACAACACCTCTTGCGTTTGACCAACTAAGAATGAAGTTGGTAGAGTCCACCCAACGCAACATGAAGGTATAAGTAAATATATTACACTACTCATATTAAAATTATTTTATACTTTGTTTTAAACTATAAAGTCTTCTTGCGAAGGATAATTCCTTGTGCTTTTTCTTGCCGAACATGTTGGTAGGGAGAGTTATGTTGTGGCGGAAGGTAAAGTGTACACATCTATACGATTGCATCATTATAAGCCAATTTCGAAGGAGAACGTGGTGGTTAGTGTCTCTAAGAGCCTCGTAGATGGTATAGTTCTTCAAATCCCAGAGGCCGAGACAACTACAGTGGACAAGGCGGTGGAATTATTTGTTGAGTGGCCCCTTCGTTTGGTCTCTATTTTGGAGAACAGGTTCCCCCAAGAAGGTAAAAAAAGAAGAAGGTAGGTTCATTTATGAGTAGAGTCCAAAGTTCTGTACATAGCTTTTCAAATTGATTTCATGTAGATCGAGACAAGAATTAGTAGCCTGACCAAATTGGCAAGTACATGTGGGGATCCGAAGGCTACAAAATCTCATGTTTCTAGAGTGAAGCCATCTCCATTCAATCCCTTGAAGGATGGATCTCTAAAGAACATCCAGATGATTGTGACAACTCACCCCTTCCTCATCTTCGTACAAATTTACCATGGAAGAAGTTGGTATTTTCGGGTACAGGGTAAATCCAATCATCCAGAAAGAGGATTTCGAGGCCTTGTTCCATTTCAATAATGTCCCCCTCCCGTGATGCAACTAAATTGCATGTAAGTATGAATCCATCAACCAAAAGTTATCCGCTGCTGTAATTATTGTGTTTCGCATCAATCTATCGAGATTTACTATGTATATAGGCTTTTGCATGTACAATCTATTTCCAAAATGAAAGGGTGGATAGGTGTTCTTTTCCAATTAAAGATCCAACATGAACATGTGGTGATGAAAGAGTGTTTGGCCTACTTGATCTCCCGGCTGATGAAAAAGGAGAATTTGATAATTATCACACCCTATTACGAGAGGTGAGTCAACTGTACTTACTGACTTACTACTATTTTGATTCTACTATAGATTATGGGTTTAAAATGAATTAATGCCAATTTCATATATCTAGCACACATTGGATGGTAGTTGTCTTCGTTCTTCCCTCAAGCACAGTGTTCTAGTTCGATCCATTAAATCAAACACCCCCGAATACAATTTCATTCACAATTGCAAAGTTGATGATAGATCCCTTAATTAACAACCGCAAGGCATTCCATTGGTGGTGCCCAAAGGTTATAATTTACATCAATATATAAATTTGAAATAATTATTGCAATATGTAAATAACTATGTGTTCATGAACAAATTGTGGGTATGGTTAGCATAAAAACAATCGGCCCCATGGTAAAGCGATTACTATTGCATGAACTTTATGAAGGATTTCGTAGCGAATGTGAATGAAAATCAATATGATCTACAAAAGGTATCTCATATTCTCACATTTTGTTTCAATAAAGAATGACACGACTACGCTTAAACTTTGTATTCATTATGTGATTACTCCATGTTGTAGTATATTCTCGAGGACAAATTACCATACACCATGTTCTTAACACATCTACTATATGAGAAACTAGTATTAGGTTTAGTTTTTTGTACGAGCATTATTCTCTAAAATGCACATTGATACTTTCCAAGGTTTTTTTGACACCTTAATATGGATATCTATCTAGTTATGGAGTATCAATGATATAGTTCATTTTTGGGAGAATTTTGATAACTTTTATTGTGTACTGAAGGTGTAGTATTTACATTTCTTATCTGTATGCATTATGCTTGTTGTAGCTACAAGTCATCTGAATGGCGTTCAATGCCGGAAACACTTTTAATGAAATTTGTATTGCTATTTATATTACATGTACCGACGTTGCGCACGTATAATTTACCATTCGGTTAATTCGATCCCATAAATGCGACATCGCTAAATGTTCGTTACACGTTACCGATGGTATCACAAAATGAGCGAGGTTGTTTAAAGCGAGATCGCAAGCACCTTGTACATCACAGAAATGGCACCCTCATCTCATCAATGCAAGAGACGTCGGTATATTAAAACAACGTTGAGTTATTCCATATACCACATCATCATCGCATGGGTGTCGACCTAAGCGACGACGGTCAAACCGATGTCGCACAACAATATACTAATCGACTGCCATGAATTCGTTCATGCCGACGTCGCATTAGGTCGGTCTTTGGATCGTCACATACATAATTACAGCGATTTTTTTGCAAATAACTGGAGTAAAACAAAAGATTTATCGCTGTTTGAAACTGCAGTCATAAGTTAAATCTGCAACGTCGATTGCATGATTTTGCAACATCGTATACCTGTACGAATGACAAAGCACCTCAAATTTGCAACTTCGTTGTGGTCGATGTTGCAAGCTTCTTGGCAGGTTGGCAGCCTGCATGTATAGTCCGATGTCGCATGATCATCAGTATCCCCGTCGGCTATTGACTTTTTACCTCGGTTCAAAAAATGTACTTTTTACTCCGACCACATTTACCTCAGTTTATTTGGAACTAAAAACCGAGGTAAAAACCCTTCCTGAACCGAGGTAAAAACCCCCTCCAGAACCGAGGTAAAAGGTGTTATTTCTTGTAGTGGTATCCGTCCTTCAAGTTTTCGGGGGGCTTTTGATAATACTCTTTCGTATTGGGCCTTGGCCCATTATAGAGAAAGCCTATCAATTAAGCCCAACTTCATTGAGAATAATCACAGTCAATGCAAGCCGTTATAATGGAGACAATTATGCTGAAATTTAGTGTTTCGGTTACACACAATCATTGCTAGGATTTTGTCTTATTAATTTCGACATCGGGGAGTTTTCCCCTGAGATCTCCCGGGACTTAATTTTGCATATCACCACCAAGTGTTGCCTATATAATCTTGTCTTTTTCTTTATTTAGCATTTTACTGTTTTTCCTTCCCTTTACAATTTAGCTAGTTGTAAGGTAGTTTGTTTGGTTAGTTCCTAGTTGTAGCTAAACGTGACTTAGCACGTAGAAAGTAAATCGATATAATCGGAGCACGTCTTGTAATTTTTCAGTAAATATATGGAAGGTAAACAAGGAGAAAAAGCAGTAATTTCTGCACCAAAAACTTGCAGCTTTGTTTTCTGATTTCATCTGAAAACCAACATTTGGTATCAGAGCCTTCTGATCTTGGTGAACCATGTCCACCAGCGGAGCTAGGAACAACGAAAACTCGGTTTCGCCGCCACGAACACGAGGGCGAAGCCGGGGACGAAGAGAATGCCGGAGGAACGACAACGAGGTCGTCGTTCACAAACGAATCGTGCAGGAGCGCACAAATCTTGGCAGCAACATCGCCTACCCCACTTTGACGGTGACAAACTACATCGAGTGGGCACTAGTCATAAAGATCAACCTACGGGCGCAGGGTCTTTGGGAGGCTGTGTCCGGCGCCGAACCAGGCGAACGTGAGGACATGGCTGCGCTCTTGGCATTGATACGTGCGGTGCCACCGGAGATGGTGCCAGCCCTCGCCGTGAAAAACACGGCCCATGAAGCATGGGAGGCGATCCGGTTGATGCGCGTCGGAGTGAACAGCGTACGGGAGGCGACGGCGCAGCGGTTGCGCAAGGAGTTTGAGCAGATCACGTTCAAGGAAGGGGAGTCACTCGATGCGTTTGGCATGCGTATCACTGGCATATTCAACAACCTCCGATCTATGGGTGACACCTTCGAGGAGGTGAAGGTGGTCCAGAAGTTTCTACGGGAAGTTCCGAGCCAGTACGCTAAGATTGCGTGCTCAATCGAGACACTCCTCGACCTGAATGGAATGACCATCGAGGAGCTGATCGGTTGGCTCCGGTCGGCATCTGAACGGTGCCCCAATGACACCACAGGCAACTCAAGCGGGCAAGTTCTACTCACGGAGCAAGAGTAGATCGCACGCGGTAAGGGGAGCAACACCGGAGCAGGCGGCAAAGGTAGGACCTTCCGAAAGGGAAAGAAGTCGAATCATGGGCGAGACGGAAACCAGCGTGCCTCCGGTGGTGACCGCGACATGACGAAAATGAAATGTTACAATTGTAACAAGTATGCTAGTCACATCTCGAGGGATTTTCCGGAACCACGGCGTGAACGAAAGGAGCGTGTAAATCTCGTGCAAGGACAAGAGGAAGAAACTTCACTGCTTGTCGCGAGGTTACATTCACTCACGGTCGGAAACGAGGATGAAAACTCGGCCGAACTAGTACTCCTCAATGAGACACGATCTCAAGCCAAGTCGATGAAACAAGCCGAAAAATGTGACACGGCTTGGTTTCTAGATTCCGGAGCGAGCGCCCACATGTGTGGCAGGAGGGAATTTTTCTCCAAGCTCGACACCAACGTACAAGGCTCAGTCAAACTCGGGGATGACACGTTCGTGGAGGTTGAAGGCCGTGGACGATCCTCTACACATGCCTGAACGGTGAGCACCGTACTCTTTCAGAGGTGTCTTTTATACCTAGACTGTGTAGCAGCATCATTTCCTTGGGTCAATTGGACGAGATCGGGTATGACACACATATTCGACACGGGTGGCTAAAGCTGCGTGACCAAGACGGCCACTTGCTCCCACGTGTGCCAAGGAATCGTGGTCGCCTCTACGTGGTTCACCTCAAATTGGTGCAACCCGTTTGCCTTGCTGTGCATGGTTGCGATAATGGATGGCATTGGCACGCACGTTATGGACACATGCATTTCGAGGCACTCAAGCGCATGGCACGAGAAGACATGGTGCATGGATTCCCATTGATCAGCAACGTTGAGCATCTATGTGATGCATGCCTCGCCGAAAAATAGAAGTGTGCCCCGTTTCCTCACCAAGCATGGAACCGCGCAAACGAACAGCTCGGACTCGTGCATGCAGATTTGTGCGGTCCAATCGATCCGCCTACACCAGGAGGTAAACGATATTTTCTCCTGATGGTGGATAATTACAGAAGGTTCATATGGATATCGCTGCTCGCCACGAATATCAGGCTGCCGAGGTGATTAAGAGGACTTTAACAGCAGCCGAGCTACAAAGCGGTGAGAGGGTGAAGATGCTGCGCACCGACCGCGGTGGTGAGTTTACCTCTCAGGAGCTCGGAGATTACTTCGCCAAACGTGGAGTTCAACGGCAGCTGACGGCACCATATACACTGCAACAGAACGGAGTGGTTGAACGCCACAACCAAACCGTCGTCGGAATGGCGCGTTGTCTTCTAATGGCTAAGGGGGTACCGGTCGAATTCTGGAGGGAAGCCGTGACAACGACAGTGTACCTTCTGAACCGAGGGACGACGAGGAGCGTCGCCTGAAAAATGCTTTTCGAAGCGTGGCACAGACGCCGCCCCAGCGTAGCACATTTGCGTGTTTTTGGAAGTGTGGCTCACGTCAAAGTTGCTCATCCAAATTTGAAGAAGATGGAGGATAGGAGTACACCGATGGTGTTGTTCGGTTATGAGCCAGGCACTGCAGGATATCGGTTGTATGATCCAGCCATGAAGCGAATCAGAGTGTCTCTTTATGTCGTCTTCGACGAGGATGCAGCCTGGGACTGGACTCTCTCAGGTTACGAGCAAAGGCATGATCAGGGCACGGGAAACTTCTCCGTCGAATATTTCGCATCTCCTTTTGCAGATTCTAGCTTAAACTAGAGCGCGATACGAACGGAACGTGGGTCAACCTCGAGCAGCAGAGACGTCACTGAAAATGGAGCCGGAAGGGAGCCTTCGCCGGGTAAACCGACAACGCCGAGTGCAATGCCACCGCCAACGGTGGAGTTTGTATCTCCATCAACTGGTGCATCGGAACCATCTCCGGGTGAGGAGGCGCCGCGCCGGTATCGCATGATGGACAGCTTGCTTGATGAAACTACCCATGTTGAAGCCGAGAACGAAGAACAGTGTCTCCTCATCGTTGACGAACCAGCATCCTTGGTTGAAGCCGAGAAGGATGAAGGATGGAGAACTGCGATGGCAGAGGAGCTGGCAAGCATTGAAGCAAATGAAACATGGCACCTCACAACCCTGCCACCAGGACACCGAGTGATCGGATTGAAATGGGTTTATAAACTCAAAAAGGACGCGGCTGGAGAAGTGGTGAAACGTAAAGCGCGCTTGGTGGCGAAAGGCTATGTGCAACGAGGGGGGATTGATTTTGAAGAGGTGTTCGCGCCTGTTGCTTAAATGGAGATGGTGCGTGTGATGATCGCACTCGCAGCACACCACGGCTGGCCAATCCATCAGATGGACGTCAAGACAGTCTTCCTCAACGGGGATTTAGTTGAGGAAGTGTACGTCAAGCAAGCACCTGGTTTTGTGATCAAAGGTGAAGAATATAAGGTACTACGCTTGCAGAAAGCCTTATACGGACTTCGCCAAGCTCCGAGAGCCTGGAATGCAAAACTTGACGCAAGCCTTCACAACCTTGGTTTCCAACGAAGCGAGGTGGAGCACGCAGTTTATCGTCGAGGTGGAAACGAAGAGCTGCTTCTTGTCGGAGTCTATGTGGATGACCTTATAATTACAGGGTCATCGATCGAAGAAGTTGGCAGATTCAAGAAGGAGATGACGAATCTTTTCAGCATGAGCGACCTCGGTGAGTTGAGCTACTATTTGGGAATCCAAGTGCAGCAATGTCATGTCCAGATTACCCTTTGTCAAGCTTCGTATGCAAGGAAGCTTGTGCAACAAGCTGGAATGGAGGAATGCAATCCTTGTGCAGCACCGATGGAAGCTCGTTTGAAGCTGAGCAAAAACAACGAGGGAAGACCGGTTGATGCCACTCTATATCAGAGCATAGTAGGGAGTTTGCGTTACCTAGTTCACACAAGGCCATACATTTCGTCTGTCGTTGGTTATGTAAGTCGATTTATAGAGAAACCTACAACGGAGCACTACGCAGCAGTGAAGCACTTGCTAAGGTACGTGGCGGGAAGTTTGAATTTCGGAATTTCGTATGGAAAAGGAAGTGGAATTTTGGAGTTAAAAGGTTACAGTGATGCTGATCTGGCCGGAGATGTTGATGACAGGAAAAGCACGACCGGTCTGATTTATTTTCTCTGACAAGCTCCGGTAAGTTGGCAATCGCAGAAACAGCGAGTGGTTACAATCTCGTCATGCGAGTCGGAGTATATTGCAGCTGCCACTGCTGCTTGTCAAGGTATTTGGTTGAGCAGGTTGCTTGGAGAGTTGCAGAACGAACCACCGCGAGCACCGAAGTTGCTAGTGGATAACAAGTCTGCAATCTTCCTCACCAGAAATTCGGTGTTCCACGATCGTAGAAAGCACATAGACGTTCGATATCACCTGATTCGAAACTATATAGAACAGGGTGAACTCGAAATCAGCCACATCAACACGGAGTTACAGCTCGCTGACATTCTGACAAAGTCTCTTGGACGTGTTCGGTTCCAGACGCTAAGGGAAAGAATCGAAGTTGCAGATATGAGCCAGACGACAAGATTATGGGGGTGATTTGTTGCCTATATAATCTTGTCTTTTTCTTTATTTAGCATTTTACCGTTTTTCCTTCCCGTTACAATTTAGCTAGTTGTAAGGTAGTTTGTTTGGTTAGTTCCTAGTTTGTAGCTAAACGTGACTTAGCACGTAGAAAGTGGTTCGATGTCATCGAACCACGTCTTGTAATTTTGCAGTATATATATGGAAGGTAAACAAGGAGAAAAAGCAGTAATTTCTGCACCAAAAACTTGTTTGTTTTCTGATTTCATCTGAAAACCAACACCAAGGACTTGGAGACGGGGCTCGATCTGATTCTAGACGCATCACTGCTGACGAGGAGAATGAAAGACCCATGTCTATTATGGAAATGAATGCGATGATGAGTGGAGGCTATAATGTTGGAGAAAGCAACCCAATTGCATTTACATTGTTTCTGTCTAAAGGGTTAAGGTTAAGGAGGAAGATTCTGGATTGTTCAGATTTGAAAAAGGATAGTGATTTAATTATCAGAGAAGAGGTTGCATGCTTCACGAGCCTGCTTGGTTTGTTTGTTGAACATGCTGCCGAGAGGAAGAGACTCTTTGTGTCTAAGAAAGTACTTGTGGTTACCACAACTTATAAGGCATTTGAGAGACATCCTCATATCTTTTACCTCTCTCTGAAGAACAATACTTGCACCGCTATTCTTAAAGAAGCGTTTTTGACGATTCCGCTATTGATCCTCACCCAGTATGGAAAAAATACATCAAATTGATGAAGGAATCAGAGTTGGCGAGTGAATAGAAGAGCTGTAAGCCATGAAGATGATCATACGGAAGACATGAATTGAATTCTATCCATAAGCTTGTAATTAGAGAAGATCTGTGAATGGATAAAAAAATTAGAACTTAGGTTTCTACCTTATCTTGTGTTGTTATCAAGCGGATCGTCTTTGAGAATTTTCTTTTTTTTAAGGTGGAGGAGGAGGAGGAGGAGGCAATGTGTGTCAGATGAATGGAGAAATTGTACAAGGAAGAGCTTACTGCCGTCGACTCCAAATGTGCAGGGTCAGGAAGCTGAATAAGAATCAAGTGACAACTCCAAATGTCAGTTTTCTGCGTTCCAGCAACGAGTTTTTCACGATAAGATGCCAAAGATTATGGCGATGCTCGTTGAGTTTACCTTCATATGCAGTCTGTAGTGTCATCATTAAATGTTATAGCAAGGTATCAGCTGTGAATAGCTACAACGCAGTCAGACGGCTCAATTATCCAATCAAGTTAAACCGGTGGCAGATTCATTCAATATCACATGTTAGAACTGGCCGGAAAGGTTTGACAATGGCAGCTAACATTTTATGGAGCCATGGAGGCAGTGTTCAGGTGTCCAAGCTCCTCGTCGTTAGAGCATATCCAATACAAAGAGCGACGTCATCCGCAAAAATAGGAGGTACTTGGCGGATTATGATAGGGCTTCGCTATGACGTAGATAGAATAATATTGATGACTAAGATGAATAAAGTATTTGTGTCCTATGCAGGTATCGTAAACCAACATTCAATCTGACGTGTCATAATAGTTTATTATTAAAATATTATATTATTTTTCATTCACTTTATTTTAAGTTCAAATTTGAATAATAGAATACGTGAATTTTATTTTATTTTAAAATTGTATAATTATATAAATAATTATTTTTGAAATAATACACGTAATCACAATTTTTATAATTTTTCCAAATATATATATTTTTTATAATTGTATGAGTGTTTAAAATTTCATATATATATATATATATTTATTTATTTATTTATTTATATAATATAATTGAATCAACACGTAAAATAATATAATGTATAATTGAATAAATTTACTATATGAATATTTGCTTAACAAAATTAAAGTTATATGAATTCGAAATAGATAAATGAGAATAAATGTATAAAATTGATAAGTTTTGGTAAGTTTAATTGCTGACTAGATGAAGTGGTGGCCTCATTTTCACTTTCTAAATATAGAAGTTCAATCTGAAATAGTCACTTTGATTTTTGTCCACGCTAGATTAATGGCCTGGTTTGATCCCTGCATTGTAGATGATATTTAAGATTGGGAACTTGGGAGTTACTTGGTATGAAGTGGCTATAGAGCAAGTCCAACTCGTTCTCTATAATAGGAATTTTCATTGATTATAGGGATTCTATATGATTTTTCAACTCCAACGGTTGAGTCGGTCTCCTGCGAGACCGTCTTATGGTAAGATCAGGGAGTATATTGCAAATAAGAAAAATATATAATAAGTGGTTCAAATCCGGGGATATAAGTCGAAATACGTTTGGCTCAGGGTTGATTTAAAAAAATCACTGAAAACCAAGGTTTGATTTGCAAAATAATGGAAATAAGCTTCTTCCTCCGACTGTGAAATTCTCGTTCTCTTCCACTTCGATGCGGCCGTTTTATGCAAATCTTTGTCGGATAGTTATGCAAATCATTACCCAGCTCCATGCTGCTATGTTATTATATGTCGCCGGAGATTCAAAACGGCGGGTTTCGATGGGCGGGGAACCAAATATTTGGTTCAGTGGCTTCTGTAAGGGGTCGCAATCGATTAAACGAAATCATCGTTGATTATTGATTTTTCGTCGATGATTGTAGAGCTTCGGCGGCATCAAAGAAGATCTTCGGCACAATAACACATCGTCGTCGATTG
>JAULKJ010000009.1:5899918-5927220 GCA_032355405.1 Rubia balearica
TACAAATATGAGTTTCAAATGTGCTAAAAAGAGATGAGCACATCACTCATAAGGATACAATTCCATTAGATTCAAAGCAGGTTAAGAAAAGAAGGATTTAGATATGAAAAACTAAAATAGGTCATCCAACCCCAAATCTACCTAAATCTAGCAATCTTCCAATAAAATGATAGCAAAAGAGATGCTAAATGCTTAGGAAAATACATGTATTTTGGTGTCTCATCACTCCACTTTAATTAGTAGCTTTACCCCTGATCTCAGTTAGACTGGCCATAGGATCAACAGTCTGTATTTCCTCTCCCCTATTTGAAATTGAAGCTTTCCCTATGATTTCATTGACTTCATTCATAAATACCCTCTTAATCTTGCTCTCTGTGATCTACTTCTCCTTTTCTAATCTCTTCTTACAATTTTCTTCACTCTGCCCTAGTAGTGTGCATTTTTCACAACAAACTGGCAGCCATTCGTATTCAACATCCTATTTATGGATTTTTTATTTCTCATCAATATAGGATAGAAACTTTGGAATTTCTTTTCCCATCTCCATTTCCACTTGGACTCTAGCAAAACTAAGTCTATCAAGTTTTTAGTAGCCTTGTCCATCCTCCAAGGCTTCCCCAACACAGACACCAATCTGCTTAGTATACTAGGTTTCCAATACACAATAGGGAGGTTATGCAGGCCAACCCATACAGGAACTGTTTTGAGAATTTTAAGATCATAATCTTGCGACCATTTAACAATTAATACGGGCTTCCCTTCAAACATTAGCATTCATTTCTCCATAATTTCTTCTTTACAAGGTTTTTTGAAATTTTGGTTTTACCGAAATTTATCAATTATGGTAACTATGTTCCAACATTATTTATCTACGTATGTAAGAAATAAGACACGAACACACAAACTTGGTTACACAGTTTGGTGAAATTCAATTACGTACAGTGCACTAGTCAGAAAGATAGAGTATAATGCACACCATACAACTATACTTATCTTTTCTAATTACAGATTTTTCAAGCTCCCCTTGCTACCAATCCGCCTTGATTAGACCCCTCCAACCTCAAAACTCATTGATGCTGGATCTCTTTCTCCCGAAAAATTAAGGTATAAGATTCTGAACTTTGATCAAAAGGTTTTGATCATATTGAAACACAAACACAAATCTCTCCCCTACTTTTCTGAATATAGAAAACCTGAATGCAGATGTCTTCCAATTAAATTTGTAAGTACCTCAACCAGAATGTCTTCTATTTAAGCCAACACACACATTAATTTCTATGCGAATGGGATTCCATTTCCACAAATAATTCCGATAACAAAAAAACCCTTAGAGATAGGAATTACAAAATCTAATCCCTTAAAGTAAGAAATTTGAATTTCTTGTCCACATCTCAACCATAACCGGATATTCAAAAATCAATTCCAATTCCATAAATCTAACCGAATCCTATAAATATAGGAATTGATATATTCTTCAATCAAAAACACCATGGACGAAACACTTCTTCTCGGATTACACTTCTACCTTCTTTTTATCGCAAACATTCCTTCTTTGATGTTACAACTTAAAAATTCCATATTTGCATGATTTCCATAAATTGCCAATTAAATAAATCAGGACTTTACAATCCCCCCTTAGGAATTTTACGGATCCATCAACCTTTTGGACTTTAAAATCCACAACTATGTAAATAGAATGAAATATCAAAAATCAGAATGGATGTTGAAACCCGAGTTCAAAATTTTAACTCCCCCTAAATTCCACAACTCCAAAACAAGAATACCTCATCATCCATGTTGGAACATCATCAGATAGTTAATAACCAAAATAAATTCAGAAAACCATTTAACCCATGTTGGAACATCAATCCAAATGAATGTTAGAAATCTGAGAATAAAACAATATCAAGAATATCCATCAAGAATTCATATTCTGCCATACAAAAAAAGTCCCACAAAAAATTCTACAACCAACAGTAATCTAGAAATCCAAAAGTACTACCCTTTGGGTGATAAAACATGCCAAAGATAAAAGAAAGTGAGTTCCAGAATAATAAAAACTAGAAAAATCAGCCATTAATTTTAATGTTTTGCTTCTATCTGAGCCAACTCTACCTCCAATGCTGCAATCTGGACTCTCAGTGCAGCGATCGACCATTAATTGCTATCTTTTTGGCATCCTTTAATCCTTTTGTTGCTTTAGTGAATGATCCAACATCTAATGGTGTCCATGGAAGATCATTAATCTTTCTAGTAGAGAAGGTCCACACATTGGCCTTGATTGGGTTAGTAGCCACAATAACATTATCATCTTGAGCCTTCACCTTTTTCTGCCTTGACCAATGCATAAATAATATAGGGATGTGGCAAAACATTTTTAACCCCAGAGGAAATAGCTTGAAAAAAACATTCTCTTGAATGATATGACTAAGATTCACATGGGTCTTAGTTCCAATGCAATACAGTAATTTTGCTATCTCCCTAGTCAGAGCAGTGCTATTTCACGATAGATTCCAACAATTAGTAGCAATCTGAAATAAGCAGAATTACCCGCTAGTAAGACTAGATGATGTAGTATTACCTTGAGCTGGCCATTGAGATTGCAGCTCTCCAGTTATCTCAGACATGATTTGATCATTTGTCACCAGCACAAACAGTTTCAAAACCAGGGTTTTGCAGACCAAGAATCTGGTTGATCATTTCACCATAGAATTTGGTCACCTTACCTCGAAAAAAAACCCTGCTATACATTCAGAACTAGTATCCAAATTTTCTTCCATGACATTCGCATAGAACTCATGCACCAAATTCTGACAGTATTCCTTGTTAAAAGTTGCAGCTGCAGTGAGGCACCAGATAATCTAGGATGGCTATAAAGCTACTGTACTAATAAGATTCAAGGTCAACCAGCCTCTCAGTAATGAATCTTCTCTTGGACATAACCTTCCAACTTTCTGCACAGTCTTCATAAAAGAATTTTGAGTTCAAGGTATCCTTAGCTAAAGGAGCTGGTTTAGAACTCTGTCCACTTTCGGTCTTGATTTTCTTCCTTTTCTTTTCAGGCTGCACTGCTCCTGAAATTTCTTCTTCAACCTTCCTGTTGGATCTTCTTGGCCTTGTTTGAACAAACTCTCCAAGCACCTCATCACTAGAGTACACCGGGTTCTACACACTCTCCCCTATGTTGGAACATCGGTTCCACTTTCAACTTCTTATTCATAATGTTCCTGTGTTGGAACATCCTCAACTTCAATAATTTTGATTCCCTCACTATCCTGCTGGTCTAATGTTGGAACATTATCAAGTCTAGGTTCCACACAATTATGTTGATCTGATGTTGGAACATCACCAGCTACAAACTCTTCTGCAAAAAAAACTCATCTCTCCCTATCTCTATCTCAGGGGTCTAAACATAAGCAACCTAAGTTTCTTTAACATATTCATTCTCCTGAGCTAAATCTCCTGTTTGAACATGGGCAGATTCTCCTCCCATGTCATAATCTTCATCAACTTCCATCTCAACTACATCTCCCCCTACATCCTCTGTCTACATTGGAACATCACCAACATCCCTGACTTCCATTTCTTCATCATTAAAATCAACCTCAATAATAGTATTGGGTACATTCCCAAGTCTCTCCGAATTCTCATCCACATCAGGGTTAAAAGCTTGTACAAGTTTGTAAAAAGAATAGCTTAAAACACTAAATCTCTCAGGCTAATAAGTCATTCTATGCAGCCTAAGTCTTCTGGGTCCAAAGGCACTAGTGTATACACACAGAACCTTTTGTCCCTCATAGTTTATGCAAGAAAATTCTATCAACCTAGGATTCAACTCCTCCATATACCAAATATTCCCTTAAGCAAGTGACTAAGATTATACCCATTAATCTTCCCATACATGGCCTTATAATCCCTTAAATCCGCTCTCTTATCATGCTTCAAATAATACTCAATACAAACATCAAAAGGCTTGAAATTATAGCCATTGAAGGTAAAAGATTTATCTCAGAATATATTAACTGGGAGTGGAGAGGAAGGAGCTGGCCCTGTCTGAACTGATGAAACTAATTCAACTCTTGGTTCTGGAATGCCTTCAAATAACTTTAGGAATGAAATTTCTATAAGGTTTATCTTCTTTTCATCCTCTCCGAACAACTTCTTGAAATCACTGCTCTTCTCCATGTTGAAGGTAAAAAAATTCTGTTGGGCTTTGAGAATCTTGAACTTTCACAATCTCTGCTTTGTAGGATTAAATTTGCATAAAATCCAAATACAATTTCCAAAAAATCAAAAAAATGGAAAGAATATCGGAGGAGAGGTTACTGGAAAGGTATGGAGAGAAGAAGATGAAAAAAAAATTAAAATGATTTTTTTACTTTCCTTCTCAATAACTGCACCACCCTTTTCTCTTTCCAAGGCCATAATTAATTCGTTTCATATTCCAACCGTCAAATCACATTCTCTCTCCACAGATTAACTTTCTGAATTCCAAAATGCACTCACATTCCATCTTTTTGTTCTTTTTTGTGTTTTTATGAATTTCTATACACAAACATAAAAAAAAATATAAAGCTAAATTAAAAGCTTAAAGAAATACCTCAAATGTGACTCACACCTAAGTGTTGTCCGAGGAGCTCAAAAGTGGTAGAATCCAAAGGTTTATTAAAGATATCTGCAAACTGCTCTGTTGTTGGAACATAAGCAACCACAACTTCCTTCCTTTCAACAAGATCTCAAATAAAGTGGTGTCTTATATCAATGTGGTTTGTTCGAGAATGCTGGACTGAATTATTTGGTACATCAATAGCACTTTTGTTGACATGGAGAGGTGCTCTCAAAATTTCAAGAAAGCATTTTTCTTGAAAGCAGTGCTCTTCTCCATGTTGCATTTAGCTCTACCTCACCTAAAATTTTCAGAGGCCCTTGATGAATTCCATAATCTTCCAGCATTTATTTCATCCATAATAATTGTGCACAACAACTTCCAGCAGCAAGATATTCAGCTTCAGCAGATGACAAGGAAATTAAATTTTGTTCTTACTACACCAAGAAACCAAATTCGTGCCAATAAAGAAACAACCACCAGTGGTACTTTTGCGATCATCTGCATTATCAGCCCAATCAGAGTCACTATAGACAATAAGTTGTGAGTCTTGATTTTTAGAATACCATATTCCATACTCAGAATTCCCTTTAACATATCGAATAATTCTTTTCACCACACTCAGGTAAGATTCCTTTGGATTAGACTGAAATCTTGCACATACCCCTACACTGAAACATATCTGGTTGACTAGCTGTAAGCTACAGTAAGCTCCCAATCATACTCCTGTACAATTTCTGATCAACGCCAATACCCTTATCATCTTTCACCAATTTATCTGTAGCCCCCATTGGAGTTCAAACTGAACGAGAATTTTCTTAAGCCAAATCATTTCACTAAATTCATAGCATACTTACTCTGATTGATGAACATGCCATTCTTTTCTTGCTTCACCTGAAGTTCTAGAAAATAGGTAAGTTCACCAACCATGCTCATCTTGAATTCGTCTAACATTAGATTGACAAAATCATGTACCTTATATGGTGAGGTAGAGCTAAATACAATGTCATCTATATAAATTTGAGCAATCAAAATTTTTGATGACCTTTCCAGCACAAATAAAGTGCAATCTACCCTCCCCCTGACAATAACCTTTCTTAATAAGAAAGATAGTAAGTCGTTCATACCTTGCTCGTGATGCTTGTTTCAGACCATATAGGGCTGTTTTGAGTCTATAAGCATGACGTAAATAGTGAGGACCTTCAAATTCTTTGGGTTGTTCAACATAGACTTCTTCATTCACCACACCATTCATGAAGGAACTTTCAACATCCATCTGGTACAATGTAAAGTGCATAGTGCAGAAAATAGCCAGTAAAATTCGAATAGATTCTCACCTGAAAACTGGTGCGAATGTCTCATCGGCTTTGACACATGAGTATATCCCTGAGCCACCAGCCTTGCTTTATTTCGAGTAATCTAACCATAAACATCTGACTTGTTTTTGAAAATCCAATTAATGCTAATAACATTTACTCCATTGGGACGAGGAGTGAGATACCATATGCCATTGGGTTCAGACTGCCCAAGTTCTTGAATTGCTGCAATCCAGTACTTATCAGGTAGAGTTGCTTTATAATTCTTTGGTTAGAGTTGCTTTATAATTCTTTGGTTCAATTAGAGAGATGAAGTATTGTAATCCTGCAAGTTCCCTGTAGTTTACCCATGGTAGTGTACGGTTCTCTTGACACTAGATTCAGGTTCAACCTGTGTTAGAACATGAGGTGGAGAACTGGGGATCCATGTTTCAATATCGATGTCATTGGGTTCAGCAGGATTCTCTGAAAATTCTGGTGTTCCAACATCGACTTGCTGGTATTCGGATTGTTCTGTGTTGGAACATGAACTGGGACTAGTTCATCTTCTCCTTCTCTTGATACCTATTTGTCATCAAAATCACCAACAATCACATTAATAGACTCCATAAGTGTATTTGTGCGAAGATTGTACACCATGTAAGCATGGTTGTTCATATAATAACCCAGAAAGATTCGTCATCATTGCGGCTGTTAAACTTTGATAACTGCTCTTTATCCCTGAGAATGTAACACTTACTGCCAAAGACATGGAAGTATGATACATTAGGTTTCCTACCCTTACAGATTTCATATGATGTCTTTCTTGTGAATAGACGAAGGTACACCCTGTTTATCGTATAACACGTTGTGTTGATTGCTTCTACCCACCATTTCTTATGAATTCCTTTTTCTGCCAACATAACTTGAGCCATCTCCTATACACTCATATTTTTCCTTTCAACAGTACCGTTATGTTGAGATGTGATCAGTGCTGACAATGCATGCTAAATGCCTAGCTCATCATGAAATCACTAAACTGAGAACTTTCAAATTCTCTGCCATGATCACTGTGAATCCTCGCAATCTTCCCAAACAGACTCCCTTTTTCTGTCTATAATTTGATCACCGGACTTCTGAAAAAATCCGCTGTATCATATTTTTCATTGAGGAAAACCACCTAAGTGTATCCGAAAAAATATTCAACACATACAAAGATATAATTCTAGCCAGTCATACTAGGTGTATTGATTGGACCTATCAAATCCATGTGTAACAATTCAAGATTTCTTGACCTGGTAATATACTGAACAGATGAATGAGGTGATCGAATCTGTTTACCTTGTTGGCATGGTCCACACATAATTCCCTTCTTGTTAGTGAGAGTAGGCATACCTCTAACTACTTTAGAGTTAGCGATCTTCACCAATGTTTTGTAGTTGATATGTCCAAGCTTCCTTTGCCACATTGTTCTTCATCTTCTTTAGAGCTTAGACACCTCACTTCTTATTCCAACAGGTAGCAATTGTCAGAAGATCAAATTCCTAAGAATACTTTATCTATTTTATAAAGAATTTGTCTTTGTTAAACTCCACAGTCATATTATCATCGCACAACTGAATGATACTCAGCAGATTAGCTTTCAAGTCTTCTACAAGCAAAAACTTGTGAAAATTGGAAATCCCTAAATTTGTAGTTCACCTTTTCCAACAACTCGACTCTTATTTTCATCTCCAAATGTAACAAAACCACCATCATATGGTTTAATACTTGTCAAATATTCCTGAGTTCCAGTCATATGTCGAGAGTATTCACTATCAAAGTACCACGAGTCTCTAGAATGTGCAATAAGGGACGTGTGAGCAACTATACAAACAGTAGTGTGTTTAGGAACCCATACCTTCTTGGCTATTTTTTACTGCTGAGCCTCGTCCACGTTGAAACATCCCAACAGTTGTCGTCCATTCATGATGTCTTTAAGCAGCTTAAAGTATTTCTTCTATTTGTGACCTTGATGAGAGCAGTAGTGACAAAGAACAGGGTTGCGCCGTCGTGTGTTCATCACTTTCTTCTTCATAGGTTGTATCACTGCTTTGAAATCTGTAGTGTTGCTTTCAACTTTTTCATAGCCAATTCCTTGTCTATCTCGAAAATTCTTTCCCATGGTCAATATATCATCTAGTTTTGCCTTTCTAAAGTTCAACTTGATGATTACAGTTTCAGCCATCTCAGTTGTTAAACTTAAATTATGTTTCAGTTATTCAATCTCGATTTCAAGTCTTTCAACTAGATCCACCAGTTCCATCTTTCTTTCAGCAAGTTGGCTTTTCTCACATTTATGAACTTTTTTAGTCTCAACGAATTTAAGCCAACTCTCATACATGTTCTCATATGTATTATAGTTGCCTTCATCATTAGTATCTTGGCCGTCATCATCACTTGAGGTATCACCACTTAGCTTTTCTGTGTTAGAACATACAGATTTCTCATTCATCACCATTTTGGAACATGAACTTGCTGTTTCAACCATATTATGAATCTTTGCTCCAAATGCTACATAGTTGCTAGTGAGTTCCTCTTCTTCATCATCATTCCCTGAGGTTACATATGGCCTTCCTTGATTTTTCCGTGTATTAGCACATTCAGCCTGTATGTGTCTATATCCTTCACATTCTCTGCATTGTATTCTTCTAGACATCTTTGTTTCACCACTATGATTTCTTAAAAATTACTGACTGGTTCGTTTGATTCGTGTTCCTCGATTATTCCTGAAATCTTGGGCTCGTGGTCTATTTCCACCTCCAACAGTTTTCTCTTGCGATATTCTGTTCACCACTTTCTTCAGCATTCTTGAGAAGTTCTTAGTGATAAGTGCAAGTTATTCAATACCATCATTATTTTCACCGTCACGGTCTGTCTTTTATGAAGAAACTTTTAACCAACTCTCTTTTCATTTTCTTTGTAGGTGGTTCTATAGTCATCTCATATATTTTCAAAGATCTCATCTGTACGTCCAGTGTCAAAGTAGACACATATCTTGCTTCTTCAGTGGCGGAAACTTTCATTGAGAATCTTTAAGACAGAGATCTCAGGGCTTCTTCACAAGTTTTTCCTCCTTATAAGTTTTTCCAAGCTGATACGTCATGTTTGATATGTCTCTCAGCTTCCCACTAAATGCTGCAATGGTTTCATCTTCCACTGTCTTCAATTCTTTGAATTTTGTGGCCAATATTTAAAGCTTGGATTCTCGTACACGAATTGTTCCTTCATGAACTGTTTGCAAAATATCCCAAGCTTTCTTTCCCTGATAACAGGTGGAGATGAGTTTGAATTGACTTTCATCCACTTCTGTAAAGATAGCATTCAATGCTTTGGAGCTAGCCATTGAAACTTTCAGTTCATCCGGAGTCCAAGTTGACTTGTCTTTAAATTTTTGCTTCTTCGTACTTGATTCTCCTTCATTTTCTTTTGAGCTAGTTTCCACATCCTCAGTTGGGTGACTCCATTCTGTTTCCACAAAGTGCCACACTAGTTCATCAAGTGAGTTGATGAAAGCTCTCATACGTGCCTTCCAATAGTTGTAGTTCCTTCCCTCCAGTAGTGGTGACCGAGACACTGAATCTTCTTCTTTGGTCGCCATGGTAAAACCAATCACACTTTCCTTGACACACCAAGGCGAGTAAGTGACTTAGCTCTGATACCAAATAAAATTTTGGTTTTACCTAAATTTATCAATTATTGCAACTATGTTCCAACATCATTTATCTAACCAAGTATGAAAGAAAATAAGACACGAACACACAAACTTGGTTACGTTGTTCGGTGAAATTCACATACGTCTGCAGGGTCTGGCCTAGTTCAGAATAAATCCACTAATCAGAAAGACAGAGTACAATGCACACCATACAATTATACTTATTTTTTCTAATTACAACGTGTGGATTTTGCAAGCTCCCATTGCTGCTGATCCGCCTTGATCAGACTCTCTCTAACCTTGAAATTCGTCACCGATGGATCTCCTTCTCCCGAGGAATTAAGGTATACGATTCTGAATTTTAATCAAAATTTTTTGGTCATGTTGTAACACACACACACAAAGCTTTCGACTACTTTTCTGAATACAGAAAACCTAAATGCAGATTTTCTCCAATTAAATCCGTAAGTACATCAACCAGAATGTCTTCTATTTAAACCAACACACACATCAATTTATGTGCGAATGGAATTCATGCTCCACAAAATATTGTGATAACAACCAAATCCCTTGGAGATAGGAAGTACCAAATCTAATCTCTTAAACTAAGGAATTTGAATATCTCGTCCATACCTCAACCAGAATCGGAAATTCACAAATCAATTTCAATTTTATAAATCTAACCCAATATCATAAATATAGGAATTGATATATTCTTCAATCAAAAACACCATGGACGAAACACTTCTTCTCGGATTACACTTCTACCTTATTTATATCACAAATCTTCCTTCTTTGATGTTACAACATAACAATTCCAGATTTGCATAATTTTCACAAATTGCTAATTAAATAAATCTGGACTTTACAGTTTTAAACGTAATCATAAACATGCCATTTTTAACCCTCCAGTTTCTTTGTGCCCTATTTCCCCAAATTCTCAGAAAAAATCCTTTAGCCACTTTAAATGGTGGGAAACTTCCCATAAATCTACTGATTCAGTGGTCTTCCAGTTTTTAACACTATCACTAACTTCATCCAGGGAGATTCTTGCCATTTTTGTACCATTTACTTTAGTAGGGGCAAAAAACTTTACCTCATTTTTTGTATCCTCAACTAGAGAGCTCCATTTCTGATCTCCATCCACTTTATCTGCCCAAGTCAATCTTTTCCCACCTGAGTTTGTGCCTTCAATCTCATTTTTTTAGTTGGGCTATCTCCCTCCCATTTTCTTGGAGTTGTCTTCAACAACGGAGTTTTGTTAAATCAGTGAAAATCACTGATACACAATCAAGAAGAGAAACTGGATCAAGAACACTCAAGGAACATAATAATATTGAGAGAAAGAGTTTGGGAAATTTTCTGTATATTGAATGGTTAACTTAGATCACCGATTGCACATGAGTTGTATTTATAGAGTAGCTAGCTAATATGTACATCTTCTAACCGTAATTACAACCTCCAAACTAAACTAGCTAACTATCTAAATGTTAACTAACTAGAAGCTGTTAACCAACCTTGGAGCTGCAAGTGGATTTCTTGTGTCTTCTTCTTGCTTCTGGCAACTTCGATCTGCTTCCAAAAGATTCCAGATCAGCTTGGCTTCCTGAATATTCCATCACCCCCCCGGTCAAGATGAGGCTACTGTGAGAATTACAGAAGCCCATCTTGAACAAGACTGGAAGAAATTGATATGAGGAAAGAAGTTTGGTAAAGACATCTGCCAATTGACATTGAGAATTGACATGAACTAAGGAAATGAAGCCATCATTGTATGCATCACGAACCAGGTGGCAATCAATTTCAATATGTTTGGTGCGTTCATGGAAGACAGGATTCTCTATGATATGAATGGAAGCTTTATTATCACAGTGAATTGGAATGGGAAGATGGAGTGATAGCCTAAAATCAGTAAGAAGATAGCTAAGCCACTTAAGTTCACAAAGTGTCATAGCAAGAATTCTGTATTCTGATTTGGCTGAGGAGTTGGACACAGTTGATTGCTTCTTAGATTTCCATGAAACCAAAGAAGAACCAAGGAAAATAGAGAAACCAGTCACAGATCTTCTAGTCTCTTTGCAAGTACCCCAATCAGCATCACAGAAGGCCTTTAAACTCAGTGGTGAAGAGGATGAGTAGTAAAGACCAAATGCTTGATGATGCTTCAAGTATTTCACTATGTGGACAACTCCATGCCAATGATTCTCAGATGGTTTATGAACATATTGACTGAGCTGATGTACTGCAAAAGTGATGTCAGGCCGAGTAAAGTTCAAATAGAGAAGCCTCCCTATTAATCTCCTAAAAGGACCAGGTTCATTTGGAAGTGGTGAAGTCTTGTCTGAACTGATCCATGATACATACAAAGGGGAAGCAACATAATTGGTATCCTCCAGTTTCAGATCAGAAACAAGTCCAACAATGTATTTGTTCTGAGTAAGATACATTCCTGAATCTGATCTAGCAACTTCAATGCCAAGAAAGTATTTGGCTGGTCCAAGATCTTTAATAGTGAATGCCTTTTGCAGAGAATCCTTAACAGATTGAATTGCTGAATCTGAGTTACCAGCAATCAATATATCATCAACATAAACTACCAGAGCCAAAGTAACTGATCCATTAAATTTGAGAAACAAACATGAATCATTATAGGACTGATAGAACCCCAGGTTTTTAAGATGGCTTGTGAATTCATGGTTCCACTGTCTTGAAGCCTGCTTCAAACCATATAATGATTTATGTAGCTTGCAAACAAGACCTGGAAGGACCTTTTGATAGCCAGGAGGAGGCAGCATATAAAGCTCTTCATCAATATAACCATGAAGAAATGCATTCTTGACATCCACTTGATGCAAAAACCATTTTGAGCAGCTGCTATAGCTAAGAAAAGCCTGACTGTAACAGTTTTAACAACTGGTGAAAAACTCTCATAGAAATCCTCTCCCTCAATTTGATTATAGCCCTTGGCTACTAATCTTACTTTATATCTACTTACTGATCCATCAGGGTTGTATTTGATCTTGTATACCTATTTACAGCCTATAGCTCTCTTTCCAGGTGGTAAGGGAACCATCTTCCATGTATGATTATCTTCCAAAGCCTTAAGTTCTTCATTCATGGCAGCATTCCACTCAGGATAAAGCTGTGCTTTCTTAAATGAAGATGGTTCTGGAACCTGTTCAATGGAAGAAAGAAAAGAAATATGTGCAGCAGATAACGTAGGAGTAAAGGATGTATTATTAGAAACAAAATCTTTTAACCAAGCAGGTTTGGCTTTAGGTCTGGTACTATGTCTTGTAGATAGAACTGATTGTAAAGGTGGAGAAGAAACTGAGTGTAAGGGTGGAATTGCATCAACATTATGTTCTAACTGACTTGGGTTATTTGGAAGAGTAGGTTCTGAACCTTGAGATGGATTAGAATGAGTAGTAGAATCAAAACTTGAAGATTCACTCTGAGAGAAGAAAGGATCAGTATGGTCAGAAGTAGGGGTTGATTGAGGTGATTGAGGATCAACATAGTCAGGTTGTGAATGAGATGCATCATCAAACTGCAGATAAGAGATATGCAACATAGATGGAAGAACATAACTAGGCACTGTATGATTAGAAGTTGGAAGATGAGATTTATTTTTGTATGGAAAATTTTTATCATGAAATGAAGCATCCCTAGAAATAGTTGTCTTGTTATTGACTATGTCATACAGTTTATAAGCCTTTTGATTAGCTGGATAACCAATGAAAATACATGGAGTATAACTAGGATCAAACTTATCCTTATAAGAAGTAGTATTAGTAGCAAATGCAAGACATCCAAAAACCTTTAGCATGGACAAATCAGGTTTCCTTTTGAACAAAGAGGTGAGTTCCAGTTCAAAACCGAAGTTGGCAATCTGTTTATGATATATGTAGAAGTTAGAATTGCATCACCCCAGAAATGCAATGATAGACTTGAATGAAACATAATGGCTATAGCTATTTCAAGTAGATGTCTATGTTTTCTTTCAGCTTTACCATTTTGTTGGGGTGTGTAAACAAAAGTTTTCTGATGCAGTATTCCTAACTTGTTAAACACATCAGTGCATTTAGTATTTACAAATTCAGATCCATTATATGTTCTAACTGTTTTAACAATGACATTATATTGAGTGCTGATCATGTTAAAGAAAGTTAACAAAGTGTCACATACATAATCCTTAGTTTTAAACATTGTTGTCCAGGTTGCTCTACTATGATCATCCACTATTGTTAAAAAGTATTTATATCCATTTGTGGAAGTTATCTTGTAAGGCCCCCAAAGATCAATATGAAGTAATTCAAAACACTGATCAACATGACTATTAGAATCAGGAAAAACTTTTCCACATTTCTTAGCTAATGGACAGATGTTACATTGAAAGGAATGAGTGTCATTACACTTTATTTCCAAATGTTTCAGTACTATATCAGATGCATGTCCTAGCTTAATATGCCAAAGATCAAAGTCATCAACAACCACTTTATTTTCTAGCGTAGATGCTTCATTATTCATGATAACAGGAGGTCTATGAATATGATAATAAGATTTGATGGTTTTCTAATAAAAGGAAGATGGTCCAACTAAGTAAAGCCCCTTGCTAGCTTTGGCTATTCCAATGGTCTTATTAGTCTTAAGGTCCTGGATTAAACAAACATCAGGAAGGAAATAAAAATGTAAGCCATTGACTTGTGACATTTTGTTGACAGAGCAAATTGAAACTGAATTCTCTACATGTAAGCAATCTTGCAAAATGATTGAAGGAGTGAGATATACTGATCCAATGCCTTTAACCTGCTGAGTAGTGTTATCTGGTAGATGCACTGGTGTGGGTGTATGGTTTATATGATATTTGTGGAAAAGATGTTTACTACTGCACATATGACTAGATACTCCACTATCCAGTATCAAAAATTCATCTTCAATTATAAAAGCAGAGTTTATGCTATGAGAAAGTATGCTACCTGAGAAATCAGAAAAGTGTGCTTTGTTGATAACCTCACCATTTGAAGAACTTGAACCCTTGTTCTTCTGTGCTTTGTTCATTTCCATCATCTGAATAAAAGAAGCAAACAGAACCTGCATGTTTGAACCACCATTCATATCTTCCATATCAAAGGGTGCATCCTCTTGAGTGGTTACTGCATTTGCCACATATTTTGGTTTGCCCTTCCCTTTTTGCCACCAATCAGGGTAACCATGCAGTTTGAAGCAAGAATCCTTCACATGTCCCATCTTATGACAGTAATCACACTTGAGGAACCTCTTATCTTTCTTCTTAAAACCTGATCTCACAGCAGGATAGTTTCCAGAATCAAAAGTGGAGTGCTCAGATTGAGACTTCACTAGCATAACAAATTGCTCAGTGGATTGTACACAATTGTTAACCGTCGTCTTCTGACTTTCAGCCTTCATTATCAATGAACAAATCTTGTTCACAGGTGGAGTAGGTTCCATAACCAACACCATGGTTCCTTATAGCATCAAATTCATCATTCAATCCTACCAGAAACTGTTGCACCTTATCTTCATTGTCATCCTGAGCCACTGCTTCTTCAAAGCCACATCCACATGCTTCTTTCAAACATGAACACCTTCTTTGAGGCTTCATACAATCAAGTTCATCCCATTTACTCTTCAAATTAGAGTAATATTGATTGACTGTCTTCTGACCTTGCCTCAACTCAGAGATATCAATCCTAAGCTGATATAGCAAAAGACCATTGCTAACTGCAAATATGTCCTTAACCTCATCACAAAGAGTCTTAGCATTATCAACAAATGCAAATCCTCTAGCTACATCCTTAGACATTGCACTTTTAATCCAAGAAACCAAAATGTAATTCACCTTCTTCCACTGCTTGAAGATTGGTGAATCAACATCAGGAGTTGGAAAAGCTCCTGTAACAAAGCGTAATTTGTCCCTAGATCCTAGAGCTGAGATCATGTCTTTGTTCCAGGTCAAGTAATTCTTTTCTGTAAGAAAATTCGTGACAAGAACCATACCAGAATGATAAGCGGGACTCAGATATAGCGAATCTTCAACCCTAATCCTCACATAGCCTTCTTCATCCATAGTGTACTTCCTCTGAGCTTGCAGATCTTCAATTTGTTGAGATGATGAACTTGCCATGGTAAAGTCAACAAGGAATCTGATTAGAGACAAATTGGACAATCAGAATCTGTCGAGCCTAAAGCTCTGATACCATGTTAAATCAGTGAAATCACTGATACACAATCAAGAAGAGAAACTGGATCAAGAACACTCAATGAACAGAATAATATTGAGAGAAAGAGTTTGGGAAATTTTCTGTATATTGAATGGTTAACTTAGATCACCGATTACACAAGAGTTGTATTTATAGAGTAGCTAGCTAATCTGTACATCTTCTAACCGTAATTACAACCTCCAAACTAGACTAGCTAACTAACTATCTGTCTAACTGCTAACTAACTAGAAGCTGTTAACTGACCTTGGAGCTGCAATTTGATTTCTTGTGTCTTCTTCTTGCTTCTGGCAACTTCGATCTGCTTCCAGAAAATTCCAGATCAGCTTGGCTTCTTGAATATTCCATCAAGTTTGCTTCTCCTGAGTTTCCGATTCGACTTTGCTAGCTTCGTCCCCCATATCCTCCACTTCTATTGATGATTTCTTTGTCAAAATAACTCCATCATCGATCTCCTCTGCCACGCTTTTCAACTCTAGATCCAATTGATTTTTCTTCACCAACTCCCTCTTCTCCTTTGTATTTTCCCTCAGAGACCGATGATGTTTGCCTCCCGATTTACCTATGGCAGGAACACTAGGAAATCATTTAGCAACGAAGGACAGTTTTGTTTCACAGTGACAGTGGAATCGCACGTAGTGATGAGGGGGAGGATTTGTAAGTTGGCCTTTTTTACTTGTTATTAAACCAATATTAGTCAGCTAGGACAGAGTTTCGTCTTGAGCAGTATCATCACATTTCTTATGTAAGATGGAGTAGTGACAAGGATAAACACATAAAACACTGGTTACAAAACTTTCCTACAACTTTCGCTTAACTTCTGTACATGATGGCATACACGAATTTACAAACAGCATCGATCAATGCAAATAGTCGTTGAGACACTGTTTTAGTGTTTGAAATGTAACCGGCTTGGATACGAAAGAGTCCATACCATTTGCGAAACACTCCTCAGCGCTCTCTGACAATGCGTTTGCTGTCATCTGCAAGCATTGTAATCGGTTTGTCGGATACCATTACAAGAGAAGGAATAAGTAACAGAATTTATAGAAATGCTAATAACAACCAATGGAACTGGTTGTGGAAACTCTCTTGCTTGAATGGAAAGCAAAAATAAAAGCAGTAAGGCCAGTTGAGCTAAGAGAATGCTGGCATACCGCTACTATAGGTGTTCTTTTCGATACTTTTCCTTTTTGTATAGAATCTGAATTCGATAACTGAAGCTCGATTCCAGCCTTTTGTGCAGCTTCCCAACTGCCAGATTCCTCAAAGGACCGAATCAATCTTGTAGCTTCCAATCCATCCATTTCAGGCATGCAGACATCCTGCAAGTTTTCAAATTGGACACACTTGAGGATATGAGGCTCACAACTGACTATTGGCTCGAGTTCATAAAAAAACAATGGATGTAAGAAAACTGAAAGCTTCTAGTAAATTGATAATAAAAACAACATATATGAAAGAAATTATCTGATTAACGAAGAAACTGGAAGTAACATAACAACATATTATCATGCGTACATTAAGACCTTGAGCTGATAAACGTACCATAAGAATGAGGTCATAACTGTTGCGTTGCACTGCGCGTACAGCTTCAACTCCATTGTAGACGACGTCTATTTTATGTCCCAACTGCTTCAACATCGACTGAGCTACCATTACATTTATTTTGCTGTCTTCCACGAGAAGAATCTTAGGTGTCCGAGCCAATGCCACATTTTCAGTAACATAATTGGAAGAGCATTCGGGATTGCTATCAGCCTGTGTTTGTTTCTGACATGTCTCCGAAGCAGCTGATGTACAAGGATTTTCACCCGATCCATTGCTAGTGCTTGAAGTGCTGGCAGAACCACCCCGGTTAGAGTCCTGACAAATAATGTCATCGTGAATTTGCGGGTCTTCAGATGCTGCAGCTTGGTCATCAGTGCCACGACTCGCACACGCCAGAGCTTCAAACTGAGAGGATGCATCTAATGACATGGTGTCACCTGAATATTTCTCAGAAGGTAATAAACAGTAGTCTTTCGATAATCTGTTCTTCTTGTTCAAGCTATCCAACCCGAGGTCATTGGACAGTAATTTCTGGCTCCTGCAAGCATTATTAGATGTGAAGAGAGAGCCTAAAGTCCGAGGAAGGAACTGGAAAACCCCGCAGTTTATATCTTCCTCATTTGCTGTGGAATGGCTATCGTCGCCATGCCCATCTGAGAGCTCATCTGGATCATCTGAACCATCACTCAAAGGTGAAATTTTGTAGGGAAGTACAAAGGTGAAAGTAGAACCATGATGTTCTTTGCTCGATACAGTGAGATGACCTCCCATGAGCTCAACCTGTCCCAACAGCATGCCACAAAGTTACAATCTGTCATCTAGTGGTACATAGTCAAGAATTTTCAAGCAAACAATGAAATAGCTTTGAGTAAATAACATCATTAGAACGCCTTAAATCCATCAGGCGATAATGTCAGTAAGTTTTCACATAAGTAACAGGATAGCTTTTGCAAAATACCAATTGTTTGCAGATTGCTAGCCCGAGTCCAGTGCCACCGTACTTCCTAGCAGTATCATCACCAACTTGCATGTATTTCTTGAACAGAGAGGGTAAAGCATTTTCTGTATTTGCAAAAGCAGAAAGTGATGGTTAGTTTCTATGCATGTACAACTAGAGCTTGGAAAAGTAAAAATGGAAACCAGAAAATTTAGCATTATAACTTCACTAGCTCGTTTAACGGAAATGATTTCAGATACCTGGTATTCCAATCCCCGTGTCATATACATCACAGCGTAGCCAAACTGTGGTTTCTTCTGTGTTGGACTGACTCTCTTCATCTTCTTCCATTGAGGTCACATTGCTTTTCGGAGTTCTAGGGTCATCGTGATTCTCATAATTTCCTTCTTTGTCCTTTTCAAGAAAAGATTCATTTTCTATGTGAAGTGATAAGCATTCATCCCCTTTCTTTGTATTTTCTCTTCTGGAATGATTCTGACCCTGAGATGCTAGTTTTGTTTCAAAATTTGGCTCAGAAACCACATGGAGCTTTATACCAACTCTCCCCTCATGGGTAAACTTGATTGCATTGCTGTAAATATTCAAAATTTGTCCATGAGACATTGCCAAGAGCAGTACAACCCATAATAACAGGAAATGATTCAGTACTCAAAGCATTAGGTTGAGAAGGCTCTGAAATCACGATGAAAATTTCTTCTTCACATTAAGAAGCTGTCTTGCATGCTTTTACAAATGGTCTTCCATATATATTTCAAAATTTTAGATACCATAGTTCAGCTCAGCACAGAAATATTAATGATGGAGTACTAAAGTTTCAGGAACACAGCTATCATCATCATTTCATATTGATTCAAATGTGTCAGAAAACTCAACTGTGCAATACATGCAAAAACAAACTAAAAGCAAGAAAATACCTAATCAGGTTTGTTAGGATCTGGCGAATCCTCAGAACATCCCCTACGACCTGAAAGTTCATATTCGTCAATATAAACAATCAAATAAGCGAACAAATAATCAAATTGATGTAGTTTCAGTATATTTATCTATTTCAGCGAGTCATCACCTCTATAGGAACATCATCGGCGATCTCCCCTTCCAAAGTCAACAGTTTCTGCAGGGATGCTGCTGCAGTCTGCAGTACATGCTTTACTACCTCCCTTGGCCTGAATTTTGTAGCTTCCAATCTCATAACTCCTACATGATTTAATGACACGACTGTTCAGAATTATCGTATCCAGATGTGGAATTACATTATAGCCAATGTAAAGAAAATTAAATCATTTCAATTTAAGGGTAGCTGAAAAATACATCATTCTCATCAACCATTTGATGGGAATATGGCAAATACATAGAACAAGAACTTGTAAGGTTTGTTTCAAGATCTAATTTCACACCTGACTCAACCTTGGACAGGTCAAGAATGTCATTTATTAGCTGCAGAACTAGATCACCCGACGATAACATAACTTTAACTAATTGCCGCTGCTCCTTGTCAAGATCGGTAGTGCAAAGAATCTCAGTCATGCTCAAAACTCCTGACAAAGGAGATCTTATCTCATGAGACATGGTTGCAAGCATTTGTTTTGCTCGCATCGTTTCCTCTGTCAAAGAATAAATAGACAGGAGTTAGTACTGATCTTTTTGTAGACCAAATGTTCTAAACAGCTACTACAGTGAGTGTCTGTGATGAACCTGTTATATGTATTGTTTTGTTAAGTTCTGTCTCCTTTGCTTTTTGTACAGCTATTTCCTCTCGAAGCTTTGCCATTTTTTCTCGTTTTCTTACCTGATGTAAAACAACGTGATAACTATCAAATACAGCATTGCAGAAAAGAAGATGAAGATAGGAAATGTTTGTTTGAACTCAGAATGTGTAATTATTATCCCTTCCTCGGACACTAATGCAGAAAGAAAGAGAAGAAAATGAACGGTGTAAAGACAGATGGACAGATGTATCAAAACATGCAGAAATTAGGAGTACACATTGGTCTATCAAAAGGCAAAACATGGGACATAGAGGTAGCATATGCCAACTATTTTCAATAAAAATCGAAGCATACATAAATCTGATCATCTACAGAAGCAACATGTTTGTTCTTGAGGTTATCAGTTCATTTGATGGAGTACCTAAAAATGTATGAAAACTAGAATATGTAATTATCAGACATCTTCGAATTTGAGCATGGAAAACAGAACTAATAATAAGTAAATTACCTGGTCAGTTACTTCCATTCCCATATAATTAACACCAATGGTCTCTCCCGTCTTGCTGAATACTGGTTCCACATATATCAAAAATGTCTTTGACCCAAAAAGCTCCGTCTCAAATGTTATTTCCCTCTTCGCAGATCTTCCGCGTTCCAGCACTTCTCTTTTGAACTCTTGAGATTCCTTAACTCCTGAACCAGTAAATATCTCGACATCTGTTTTGCCAATGATGTCCTGATAATTGAGTAAATTTTGCAATTAATTCATGGATACAAAACAAATCTGACAGTTGCTGTGGAATAAAATGTTATCAAATGGTCCTATATTAATGAAATTACCTCCTCTCGTAAGCTTGGGAAGTGGTTATAGATGAAACGATAGCGTAAGTCTTTGTCCTGTAAGGGAAAACAACCATGCATTCAGCCTGTATTCGCATTATACACTAATTGAAATTCAATATATATCAAGACGGCAGAAAATTTTGCATAACTGTGATCCCTAATGCTGCACTAAGCATCAACAGGATAATATTATTAAAACAAATTGACAAGTTTAAGCCAGTAAAACAAAGAATGTACACAGAGGTGAAAAAAGAAAGAAAGGGCGTTTGGCAGAGTTCGATGAACACTGTATAGTTAGTCAAGAAATCATTTAAACTTCCATTATGGTTCTATAAAATCTGGTAAGGAGTGTAAAGTGAAAGATAGCTGGTGCATATTAAGCCACAAACATCAAAATGCTTTCGCAAACTTCTGTAGCAAAATAGTTGTGAAAATTGATAGGAGATTTGATTTGCAGTTAAAAGTGGAGCTCGAGACATGATCTACTGATACCAGATAGCAGAATATACAAAACAAGCCATCATCTACTGATACTATGCATTGAATTGTTGATTGTATCAACAATCAAGGCTAGTATTCTAAGTTGCCTTTTCACCAAGAACTCCTGGTCTTATTTCGTGTTCATGTCATGAGAAAATACCTGATGACCAATGACAACAGGCGCATTTTGGAGGACAAAATGCAAAAAGTTGTCAGCTCTTCTCAGCATTTGGGATAGTTCTTCCACCGGAGAGGATTGCTTCTCTAGATTTTCTATGCTTTCTTGCAATTTGTCTACTAGTACTTGCTCTCGCTGGACACTCGCCTCCAACAACGATTCTAAGTGTAGCGCTCGCTGTTTCCAGTATATAATACTATCGTACTCAGCATCTATTTTTGGTCTATCATCATGAACAACAATGTCATGTTTTCTTCTTGCAACTTTTCGGTACACATCTTTCAGCCTTTCATCAAATATAGAGACAGGACGCTTGTCGCCACCATGTCTTTCTTCCTCAAAGCGATGCTCCTCCAATATCTCCAATTTCTTAAGCTCGGATTCCTGTTGTTGCTTGTTGAGATTATCAAGCTCCTCTCTCAGAAGGCGTACAGCATTCGCCTGCTTATACTCCCAATTCTTCACCAAGTACGCCAACTGAGACGAACCATTATCACTGCTACTGCCAAGCTCCACTAGCCGCTTATAATCTACAACCGAAGGCTCTCTATTTATGGTCACCTCTTGCAACATATCCTGATCTGGCTTCGGGTTCTCGATGTTGAACTGCTTTCCAGCTTCGTTGATATCTTCAGGCCACATCGAAGATAGAACTTCAGTCTCCATTTCCTCAAGACACTCAGCATCCATCTCACAAGCCATGTCTCTTTCTCGGGCATCCAGTTCGGTACAAACCTTATACACACCTCAAACTTGTACAGAAATACTCGCAATCCTCACAGATCATAAGGTCCCAGGATGAAGATTAATCAACCATGAGAGCCAGTGAGTTCTGCACATAGGAAAAAATAATGTTTTCAATCAAAGTGATGCAATTTTTTGCCTCACAACAAAGCAAGACAGAGAAATTTGTTTGATTATGCTTCAATTAATGCAACAAAATGACTTTCCAAGCAATGAAAACAGAAGGGCCTAAGGATAATTTTCACAAAGTTTACTCATTTCTTCCAAAGGGTCCAAGATGAAGACTCCAACTGTACAATAATTCACACCAGTTGACATTTCTGCTGGACCTGACCTTGGTGATCTTACTTTCCAAAAACCACAGATTCCTCTGCTCCGTACTAAACTGCACTCTTTCTTTTTCATAACCGCCATAAGAAAAAGTTACTTTTCAAAGAATCAATCCACTCTTTGAACATCAACTAACAAAAAACCGAAATTGGCTCAATTTCAAACCAAAGAACAAACAAACACGCTGAAGCCAAAAGAGCTATTTAAAAACCCAAATTTGAATGATACAAAATGAAGATGAAAAAAGCCAAAATGAGCACCCCGGATGGGAAATGAATCAAAAACTGACCTTTTGTCAACTGGGCAGGTTCCAAGGTTGAAGTTGCAGAGTTTCTCAGAGTTTCTTGCCTTTACTGTAGATCTGAAAGAATCTCTTCCCAAGTGTAGAGTCAATGTAAAAAAACAATAGGGAAATGTTTTGGAGTACATTCAGAACGCAGAGAGAGAGAACGGGATTGCATGTGCCTCCCGAAATAAAAAGAAAAAGAAAGGGAATCCCGGAAAAAAGAAAGATAGAAAACTCAAGAACCCATGTGCAACGTAAGACGTCAAAATAGCAGAGAAAATGTTGCAAATACATTTACTACAACAGCAGCCGTCCCATGTTTAGGAAAAATGTTTTCTTTTCTGTTGTTGGGATTCGCCACCCATTTATTCACAATGCCATGAATTTCCGCGCGCAAAAAGTACTGTTACTTCTACAGCTGCTGCTTCCACTTTCTTCTGGTTTATGCGGATTGGTTTTTCCAGAAAGGGGAGATGATGCGGCCAATCAAGTGAGGCCAGCTGTTATGTTGTTCGTCCGTGTAATTGCTCCAGTAATGTGTGGGTGCGTGAGAGAGAGAAAGAATGGGTTTATATAAGTATGTATGTGTGTGAACAGGGGAAGAGAAGATGTTGGGTTATTTTTTAATTAATGGTTGGAATGAGGAAGTTGCCACCCCTCCATTTACAAGGGAGACGTATGTTGACGGCGAGTGTTTTTGACGCGATTGGTGGGAATGTCGATGCGAAGTACCGAGTTTAAATATTTGTAAAAGTCCGTTTTAACCCCTCTCTCCCCTGCCACACTTAGATCATTTTCAATAGTAGGAGCGTCACCCACAAAAATAGGAGTCACTTGACAAATTATTACAGGGCTTCATTATGACATACTCCATTCGTCCTACTATAAATTATTTATTTATTTTTTCACGATCTTTAATGAGCATGTTTCATGAACTGAGAGTCTATGCCTTGTGACTTTTATCATATTGATGATTGCATTGGAGATGCTCTTATGAAGTGGTAATGGAAAGTGGTTCAGCATAAATTTTTGAGCAAAATGTTAAGTGATGCTAACTTTAAATTGAAAGTCCTAGTATTAACCCGCTGAACGAGAAAGTGTTAAACTAATATTAACTTTATGATGTATGTGTCAATCTAACATTGGGTGCCAGCCATAAATTAATAAAATGATAATTTTATCCCTGGATTAAAAAAATAAAAAATAAAATGAAAAGACAAAACTTCCCCCCATTTTCTTTTTCTTCCTCCTTTTTCTTCCCACTGAACGCCTGCCGTAGCCTCTCCCTACCGATCCCTCCTTCCAAACCCGCCCTAACCCTGACCCACCGAGCTCAATAGTGAACAGACCACTGGATCCAGCTACCACCGTTGGTTGACCGTTGGATCCACTTCTGCGGGGTTTCGGTGCTAGTGTTGACCAACCACCACCACTCCAGATTAATGGATTTCAAATTTCACCTCCGCTGATTCTTCAACAGAGATTCTTTAATGTCGAAACGAATCCCATCTATTCACAAAATGGTGGTGGCTAGGGATTGAAATGGGTGGGGCGGGTATTGATTATGGTCCCTCTGTACCCATGCTCACCTAAAATTTTCATACACATACCCGCCCAATCACCCATGGGTGGTACAACATTAAAATCCATCTCCGCCCCATCGGGTATTATTTAAAATCCACCCTATCACCCACTTGGGTCTCCATACCCACTTCAAATCAATTTTACTCACCTCATTTATATCTCCAAAAATAGCTAAATTTTTACTTTAAAAAAATAATTTTAATATTATAAGTAATATTATAAGTAAAACATGTGCATTATTGATAAATAGTAGTTTATTATATAATAAATTAGTATGTACATAACGGGTATATTGGGGCGGGGCGGGTATCATACCCGACCCATCCCCACCAAAACCACATCCATACCAGCCTCATTGAGAAGGATCCGGCCCACTTCTATCGCTAGTGGTGGCACTTAAAAATACGGGTAGTGGAGGCTGGGAAATGGGTTGGGGGTGGCGGCGAGGTAACGGGAAGTGGTGGCGCTGAAACAAGCAGGCGGTGGTAGCGGAGTAATGGGCAGGGGTCGTGACTGGGTAACAGGAAATGGTGGCGCTGAAACAGGCGGGTGGTGGCGGCGGGGGTAATAAGTGTAGATGGTGGTTGGGTAACAGGAATGGCGATGGTGAAGTCACTGGATGGGTAGTGCGAGGTAACGGGCAGGAGTGGTGGTAGGGTAACGGGAAGTGGTGGCACTGAAATAGGTACGTGGTGGTGGAGGGGTAACAGGCGGGGGTGGTGAGGTAACGGGAGGTGATGGCGGGCGGGAGGGAAGAAGAAGACCAGTGGGTATTTTTTTTAATTATCTTAAGAAGGGGTAAAATGGAAAAAATAATTTAACTTCTGCATTTAAAGGTATTTTCATCATTTCGGGTCTGGTCAACACCCAAATTAATTAGTCAACGTCGGAATCCTGCCAAAAGGTTATGTCTGCACAATTTGTCATAAAGTTGGGGTTAATTTGACGTTTTCTAATTTTGCAGAGTTATATTTGCACTTTCAACCTAAAATTAGGGTAAGAAGTGTAAAAATCCCTTGGAATCTTGTTAGAAGGGCAGGCAAAGGTGGTTCAACCGCCGTTATAATTTATGTTTTTCATTTTCTCCCAAATCCGTTTAAATCTCTAGCCTATTCATGCATATTTATCCCATCCTCACTACCAATTATACAATTGTAACCTTCATCCATTGTTTCCTTTCGTCTGTTGCAGCCCAAAAGAAACACAGGAGTGGCAGTGTTTGAAGATTTCTCACCAGCGATGAAAAGGTTTATTTTTAAATGGCAGGTTTCAATGGTGGATTTTAGAGGTTTCAAATATCCATCTAAGATCTTCATCCATCATTTTATTTTTTTTCCCTCCGCAACTCAAGAAAATAGATACTAAATGCAAGAGTGGCGGGTTTGAAGAATTCTCACGGGCGATTTGGAGGTTCAATTGGTATACGGTACACCGGGGATACAATGCTTACTGTATCCCCAGTAATAAAGTAATAGTAAAAATAGCTCTTCATTACCCACTTTTTATGGAGTAATTTTAGGAATTGATACTAATATGAATTTAAATTAAAGCACTACACCCTGGGGATACAATAAAGCACCGTACCCTAGGGGTACGGTAAAGGTTAACTTTTCTATAAGGTTTCAAAGGTTGCCTTTTGTTGGAAGATTTGATGGATTTTGTGTTAATAATGATGATGGTATTGATGATCTCATGTTGAAGATGATGAGGGGATCATATGTTGGTGATGGGGAATAGTCTATAATGGCCATAACCAACTGATAATTAATCTTGTTGGATCTCTCTGGTTCCAATTGAAATTAGAGATCTCTATTTTTTAATCACCTCCTAATGAAGTTCCAAATTTGGAACCGTATTATTGGTGGTTTTTAAATTGCCATCCATCATTCGGAAATGGATGGTGGAGCAAGAGGTGGTGACCAGAATCCACCTTCTCTGATTGCAAGGAACTGCTTTGGATGGTTTGTTCCTCCACTAGTGGTTCTATACTTTACTTTTATTTTTTGATTAACTTTTACAAATTATATTTAATCATAAATTTTAAATAGTATATGAAAAATAATATCACCACGTGAGATATAGTTAGATTTCCTGTAGTATGTATTTTAAAAATCAACTTTTTAAACATCGCTATTATAAGTAATTAAAATTATTCGCAGTGAAACATAATTCATAACCAAAAAGAAGTAAACTTTATCACAAAGGGCATATGTTATAATCATTTGTTCATTGTTTTTTGGTTTAATAGTCCTTAAAAGGATGGTCCAGTTAATCATTTTTACGTAGTTAGTGATACAAACAATATTATTTTAGTTTATTGATAAATAATTTTTTTGGATTGAATAAATGGTTATAAGTTTTTGCAAGTTTTTTTAAAAAAATAAAACCATCAATGATGAGGATGTTTGTGTATCAAACTCTTTTTATAAATCAAATAGGGCATAATTACCAGCATCTAAAAGATCCTTACAACATGATATGGGCAATCTCATTTATGCAAAGACACTACAAACGAAAAGTCTAAAACAATGATCGAAGTGGTATTTGAAAGGGTATTTAAGAGATAAATTGTTGTCGTCTACTATGGAATTACCCGGAAAGGTCGACCCAATCTCACCAAACTCAATCTATCTACTTGAGATAGTCATTCGCCTCTAGCTCGTTACAACAAGTATCAAATTAACTGCCCAAACAATGATCCAATCATATTTCAGATAATCCAGGTTACTCCAATCAAACCCATTCTTGCTCCTGTTTCTCTAGTAGGGGACGTACTCGGTCATTCTTGATTATTGAATATATTTG
>JAULKJ010000009.1:5962294-5976631 GCA_032355405.1 Rubia balearica
GTTGGACTTTAGCTGACATCAAAGGTATAAGTCCCTCAACTTGTATGCACCGTATATTATTGGAGGAGGGTGCAAAACCCATATGCTAACCTCAAAGGCGGTTGCACCCGCCAATGATGGAAGTAGTTAAAGGTGAAATCCTTAAGCTATTTAAGGTGAGGGTGATATATCATATCTCCGTTAGTAAGTGGGTGAGTCCCACTCAAATGGTGCCAAAATAGAGTGGAGTTACTGTGGTATAGAACAAGGATGGGTATTTGGTTCTCACTCGTATTCAATACGGGTGTCAATTTTGTATTGATTATTGCCGCTTAAATGTGGCGGGTATAACTCTACGTAGGCATAACTCATAGTGTTATGTCAATATTATACGATGATTTTGGGATCTTTTGTGCTCATTTTGGTATGCTTTTGTGCTTTGGATACTCCATTTTACCTTGAAGTTCTATTAGGAGGGATAAGAGAGACTTTAGCGCTCTTATCACTTTTAATAAGAATTTTGAGAGACAGGGTAATGGTTGGAAGATTTGAAGACCATGAAGACTACTTTTTTAAGACTACTTTTTGAAGACCATGAAGACCTGAAGACGGGAAGGGGAGAAAACTACACTTATACAAGAAGAAGACAATATTTGAGAGCAGCCTACTCTGCCTGTCGCGAGTCGCGATGCATGTGTCGCGAGTCGCGACGGTCTGCTGCCCAGATCTACTTTTTAACTTTTTGTACTATAAATACTCTCTTATCATCTCTCTTTCTAATAACTTCTTCTCCCCGATTACACAACCATAAAACCCTATTTTCCCACCAATTTTTATCTTTGTTTCATCTTGAATTTATGTTTGAATTGCTATTGTTGTTGTTTACTATGAACTCTATTAGCTAAACTTAGTCTTGGGAGCAATTGATTAAGGCTTTCAAGCTCATGTATTGAGAACTTTATATGAAGTTATTTAATGCTTTGCTATTGTGCATTTATGGTTCTTGAATGTTGGTTGTTGAAAGCATTAATGGTGTTAGAAGTTTCAGCAGGTGAATTGCTTGTATGATTACTTGTTAGGGTTTGGAGAAAATAACTAATTATCCTTTCTTTTGATATGAAATCCAAGAGTATGAATTAGAGCTTCTAATATGGTTGATGATTTGATGAATACTAGATAAATGTGATAATGTCAAATTCTTTATCATGTTTGTTTTGTGTAGCAAATAGGAGAAGTCTAGTATCGTTACGCGTTCTTGACTAATCTTGTGTAAATGTATGAATTGGTTCAATGCTTAGACATGGTGTAGTATTTATAAGTGTTACCAAGCTGGTTGATTCTTCGTGCTTTATGGCACTAATAGGATACTTTTAGGCATTGAACGACTAAAAGGGTCATTAGTGAGGTTTAGCGAGAGATGTCTAATTCACTCTTGTAAACTACTATCAAATAAAGGTGGAAGATTTATCTTCACAACAAGTAGTGAAAGTGTTGAATAGTTTGTATGTTCAAGGATAGATAAGAGGCTTGGAAGTAGAAATCAATTGCGCCCAAGGTCCCGTAATTTGTGTTTAATATTTTCTTAGTAGTTTGATTCATATTTTCTAAATTTACATTGCTTTTTAGTTAACTTGTCTTTAAATTTGTAACTTAAAAACCACCCCTTTTTACAAGCTTATATATATATATGCATATTTCTATATCTAGTGTAGTATTTACCCTTATATGTGTAAACCCTTAGAAAAATCTCTCTTTTTCGTGGACGACCCCGACTTGCCACTATCTACTTAGTTGTAGTTAAAGAGCACGTTAGGGCTTAAAAATAGTCACTTTGAGAGGTACAACGATGACCTCCCAGCCAGGAAGGAATTTCCCGCATTAGTGGCGCTGCTCGTGGGGGCCAATTTTTTCTAGGTCTTCATAATACCCGGGAAAGGCTAGGATTTTCAACCAAGAATATCATTACTTAGCGCAAGATATGAAATCTACATCCGCTCGTAGGAAATAAATAATTTACAACGAATCCATACGAACATGTATATAAGGAGAAAAGACGATTGCAAAAACAAAAGGAATCATCCATGCGCAAATAAATGTTACCCTCAGCGACAAGGTACGTCCTAACACATCCAACTGCGTATAGTACATGAATTTAATTATTAATAAATAAACTATAACATGTTCTACCACAACTTCACAAAGCATTTAAAATTCTCTCTATTAATCTAGCTCATTATTAAATGTTTCTTGTTTTAATAAAAAGTATGCCAGGTTAGCTCGCCACCACTCCTTGGCCAGGGGAGCTTATGGTATATACCTCCTAAAACCAAGCGAAGTATAATACCAAAGGTTAACACCTCGCATCAGTGAGCACAAAGAACAGTCCGTAGAAAGCGAGGCGCACCCACCTAGAGAAGAAAGATGATCAATACCCACGAACATCTAAACAAGACCACGATCTAGCAATAAAAGGATAAATGTGAACTATGATCACACGATTCATTAGCTATAAATACATATCAAGGGTAATGAAAGTTGTAATGGCATTTTCCTAGTAAAAGTACAGATAAGAGTGAAAACTTACTCGGGCATTATATTTTAATTCCCGGGGCTTCCCCGAGACTTTATTTGTAGGTATACGAGATAATCAAGCCAATCTATGTCGATCCTGGATATTATGTTGGCTCGGAAGAAATTTTCTGCATCAAAGCTTAAACGTTTGCTCTTATTGTAGGTTTAAAATGGGTTGTTTCATCAGATGATCATGTGCAACTAGAGTATGCACTTACATGGTTGCTCAAATTATACAAGAAAAATATCCCTACCTCTAGCATCTGCAAAATCTGCTGCATAGGCTAAAAAAAGATAGAGCTCATCATATCTCTTTTGCACATGTTAAAAGAGAAGCAAACTAAGCTCCGGATTTCCTTACTAATATGGCCATAAAGAGAGACTTATGTACAAATTTTGAATATATAACGCTATCTCAAAGATTTCTTTTCCTCAACCGAAGAGAAATGTTATTCCCACAGCTTAGATGGAAATCTTTATTGATAGACTAGTCCTTCTATATGTACTTATAACCTGGAATCCCTTGATTGTCTAGCCTTTATAAGTCTAACACAGAGGCGGAGGACTTAGAGGGGGAAACACAATCATTGGTGTTCTAAATTTTTGAGTACTAATAGCTAGTCAGAATGGTTCAAGATCTTTTCTTGATCTGCTTTTGTACCTAAAATTTCATCAATGGTTCTATCACTAGTAGAGAAAGCTCTATTAAATGCAACGTTATAAGGCTGTTCCATTGGAACTACCTTTAATTTAGGTCCAAAAGGGGTTCCAAGTTCTGAAATCCTTCACAGGTCACGTTTTTCATTTTAAAGGCAGTTCAAAATTAATTAAAGGCGGAACCGCCTTTAATGGTGATCGATTAAAAGAGGTTACACCTTTAATTAATTTTGAACTACCTTTAAAATGAAAATATACCGCCTTTAATGGCGATCGATTAAAGGCGGTGCCGCCTTTAAAACCACCTTTAATTAAGGTTCCGAGTTTGAAAGTGCTATCCTAGGTAACCTTTTAATTTAAAGGCAGTTCTACATTTAAACCCGCCTTTAAATGGCTCATTTTGGCCCAAACCCATACTTAGGCACCTCCCCATACTTATAGCTGAACCCATAAATTGAAAACCTATTTTCCTTCTACCCCTTCACCTTTACCCCTTCGTCTCAATTGCTCCCTCCCCCCGGCTTCCACCTCTCTCCCCACTCTGCTCCCCCAGTCTCGACTCTGGAACTTTAATCCTCCTCCGCTCACCACGGCCCGTCGCTCTAGCCCCGCCTCCACTGCTTCAGTTACCGCCCCACCGCTCTAGTTATTTCTCGAATAGGGTTTTTTTATCACTGTTTCTAATTGTATAGGGTTTGTACATCTCCCGCCTCTCGATTAGGGTTTGTATATCTCCATCCTCCTTTGCTGTTTATAAGTCCGTGTTGCTTCGCTGCCGAAAAATTTATGTTTCTGGCAACTATTTTTTTGAAAGGTGAAAAATAGGTTCCAAGTTTGGAACCTATTTCGGACCTTATTAAAGGTGGTTATTCGAACCGCCTTTGATTGCAATCGATAAAAGGAGGAACCAAAGAAGGCACCTTGAAAGTGCCTTTAATGATTTGATATAAACGCCTTCAACATCCCCTTCCTCCACTAGTATATAAGGGAGTCAAATAAAGTCCCCTAGTCATATGTGATGAGTGTCTTCTATTAAAAATAATAATTAAATAGAATATTAATTGAAAATCGGTATATATATATATATATGAAGCCATCAATTTCTTTCAATTATAAAAATGAAACCCATTTTGCAATCAACTCCCTAACCTATCTTATCCACGTTTTTAAAAACTTTCTCAATGTTTAAATATGTAATAAAATTAATAAAAAGAATGAACCCTAATAGTATGGATTACTTTAATCTTAGCGAATATTGGAAATAACATTCGAACGTTTTATGATATTTATGGAAAAAATTGAGGGTAAAAAGGTATTTATCGATTTTCAAAAAGTGATGTTACAAAGTGAGGGATGTAATCCCATTTATAGATTTGATCTCTAAATTTTTTGGCATGGTTAGCCAACATATGAGTTATTACATTGTCCTGTCTTCTAATCCAAGCAATTTCCGGACAATTATGAATATCAACTAGGTTGGAGATATCATTTATGATCAACCCAAAATCAGTTATGTCATCTTTCTGATTCTTGATGGCATTGATGACAATTTGTGCATCCCCTCGAATATGGCGAATCGGCAGTCCTTTGTCCATTAGTTTCTCCAAGCTTGTTCGTAATGCTATGGCTTTTGCATCTTTAGCATTGTCAGGAGTAGACCGTATATGCGCTTCTCCATAAATCCAAGTACCATTTGAATTCATTATGTGTCATCCCAAGTAGGTATTATCGCTAGATGTGGCGGCATCAAAATATAGTATGTTCCCGACAGGGCATTCGGAATGTGGTTGTAGTTTCTCTTAGATGGCGAATTCTCTTTTTTGCTAGACTTCCCAATTGCTTACTTGCGTGGAGAATACAATGTTGTGGTTCGAGAGTATGTTGCTCATCATGAAGGAACTTATTTCTATGGTGCCACAATTGGTACATCATAATAGTCGTGAGAGCCCTGTCTTGACTGGTTAGCTCTAGTATAAGATCTTGTGTCCATAGTTCTGCATTTGACTGCTGAAATCTATATATATTTTTTATGCAGATTTGGTGCGCTGCAAGGCAATGAAAAAAGATATGAAAAAGTGTAATATTCTCGCTTGAACATATCAAACATGTTGTTTCATATCTGGAGTGTCTCTGTCGTAGATCGTTGCTGATGATAGATTTATGAAATCATCTGTCATTGTATCTTTGACTTGTTGACTAACTTGAGCGACTTACTGAATTTCCATGGTAAAGGCCATTGTACCATTATTTTCCAGCTGGGTAGGCATACTTAAAAAGTGAAGTAGCACAAAAGAAAAGAAGAAAAAAAGTGACTAAAATAAAGGATCCAATTAACGGCTTCTTTTGGCATCCAGCGTACACAAGGACCGAACCACAGTTTTCATGCTTCTGCCTGAACTTTGAGAGATTAAGAAACATAATGCTGAACCGACAAGACAGTCTGCGTTCATCGTCCCACCTCGAAACCCCGCCGCCCTCTCAGCACCGCCGTGCAGCAAAGGCCACCGGCTGCTTCCCCGCCATCTTCCTGCTCTTCTCCAAGCACCAGAATCGGAAAAAGCTCCTCACATTTGGTAAGTAACAATAACATCGGACTATCATCACTCCTTCGTTTAAGTTTACGAATAATGAACAGACAGCAGAGTTTTTTTTCCTGAATTTCCAGGAAAGAAGAATCCGAGGAAAAACATCGCAGTTTCCACTCAAACGGAATTGCCTGAGCCGAGAGTAGATGATAAGAAACATGATTTGGAAGGCAAGAAGATTACAGCAAGTGATGTTACGGTTACACCACGAAGCCCGATGTTGCGGCCGGAGATTCGGCGCCGGGAAAATGCTGCAACGCCGCGGGCTCTGGTGGTGGGTCGGCTGATGGAGTTGGAGAACGATGTGATCATACCCAATGAAGAAAAACGAAAGCAACTTTTAGAGGCACTGGAGAAATGCAATAAGGATTTGGAGTCGCTGAAGAAGATTATCATGGCAGTTCAGGTTGGCGACGGCGGCGGCGACGGGCATCACCGGCGGCAGAAATCGGAAGTTTTCAAGCCTCGCACCGTTCCCGGCACCGGCGGCGGCGACAGCGTTTCTCCGTGGAACCGCAGCAATTACGCCAAATTAAGTTCCAACGGTTAGTTTTTTATTCCCTCTCCTACGTACTATAATTAATCACACTAATCATGCATCATTTTAATTAACAGAGAATTCAATATTCTTTTTATTCACGTTCACGAGTATTAACCTCTTAATTACAGCTCAGATAACACATTTCTCTAGTTTAATCGCTTCTAGGATCCTCCAACGAGAACTATGATTTTTTTATTAACACTTTTTAGTAAATAATTTGTACTTAATTTCCACGAAAGATAAATGTTCGAGTAGGTTATTGTTTTATACTTTGCTTTAGTTTTTGTATCTAGTGGTTAGAGAGATTTTTAAATGATTAATATGAAGATAACTCATAATATAGAGAGCATAATTAAGGGTGAAAAAAGTGCAACTAGAATAATGATTCGCGCGAACTTTTGCTATCATAATTCATAATTCAGTAATCCGTGTCTTAGCTCTCTTTGTGGAAATTGACCTTTTCAGATTGATCAAAACTATTTTTTATTATATTTAATAATGATAAAAAATAATATTATAAAATAGATTTTAACACGTTAATTATGATATCACACATGATAATATTTATCTCATATATTATTTGATATTTACTTTTCTAATTAATAAATTTTGACTAAATGAATAGTGAAGTATAGTAGGAATAGAATTCTAAAATCTACAATCAAATTATCACCTGAGATCTAACTTATAAATAAACACAATTTTATAATTAAAAAAACTGTCATCTAGAGTATAACATTTTGTATTTGTATTCCCTTATTACTTTACTTTTTCACTACAAAGAGAGTTGTGTTTTGTAGTACATCAAAACGAAGCAGTCAAAGAGACCGCATGATTCCAAGCTTCTCTTCTTCTCCTTTATAAAGTTAATAATAATAATGACTGTTTTCATTTTGGTTTGCAAAAAACATGTGGTCACATAAGTAATCCACAGTAACTTTTAATGATACTCTCACCACTTTGAAAAAGAATTGAAAGCCCAAAGAAAGAAAACGATCAGCTCCACTCTTTTTTTTTGTTTGCTTCACTCTCAATCCCCAGCTTTTCCCTTTTCCTTTCAGTACTTTATTTCTTTTCCGAACCTTTTTTTTCATGATCCGTGTCCGTATCTAATAAATATATACTCCCTCTCCGTCTCATCTCTATTTGCACTACAATGATTATTACACTGTTCAAAAAACATGTTTAACTGTTAATATGTTTACCTACGTATAATGATGGTAAATAAAAATTTGATATTTAGAAACTACTTGTTACGACAAATTAAACAATACTCCCTCCGTCCCAAAATTATTGGCTTATTTACTTTTTCACGGTCTTCAATGATTATGTTTGATCATCGATATCTCTAGCTATGTACTACAATTTCACATAAAAAATTAATAATTAGAAAATAGACGTTAAGACGAATTTAACAAGATCTCACATGATATTTTTATTATAAATATATAAATTGATATTTAGGGTTAATATTTTAACTTTGAAAAAGTAAATAGACCAATAATTATGGGCGGGCGGAAGCAATATATAGTAAAAGCCGACAATAGTAATCACTACATCATGTACGAAATCTTCAGTTAGGCACAAGGAATCCCCCAAGTGGACTGGTTTTTTATGTTTAACATGCAAAGATATTTTGCCTACTTCAATTAATTAACTAATATCTTGCCTGATTAATGATAATGACCCATGTGTTCGTCGCAAATTTTCGTCGCTTTAAGATATATTTTACGATAAGCTTTTATATATATATATATATATATATAAAGTTCGTAAGTTCGAATAATTCAAGAGACTTATCAATACTTGATCATGTCATCATTAATTATTATATACTATCGTTTCCATAAACTTGATAATTTGAATAACGTTGACATATTAGAAGGAAAATTACGTTTAACTTATGTGTGTTTAAATCGGGTTAGATTCAATCAGGTCTATTTTCGAACTGGATCGGCTATCAGATCGAGTTAGCAGTTTTGGACCAGGTCGATTAAAAGTGGGCAGTGAAAGTCTATGATAATACACCAATTTAATCTAAGTGCAATCTTCAAATTATTATCAAATTTTGCAGCGGATTTATATAATTAATTTGAAGGGTGTGTTCCTTAAAGAGCATTAAAATGCAGGACAATGATTGAGCATCCCAAGATTAATAGAGCCATGTGAAATGTAATCCGTGAAGAACAAGTGGCTTAACTTTTGTACACACGATTTGATTAAAGTTTAGTGGGGAGATTAATTATTACGGTGCCACTTCATTGACATCAAGTGTAGGTTTGAAGTGAATTTGACTTCATTTCATATTTGTACGGAGGGTGAAAATAAAAGTCTTTTTGCAAATATATTTAAAATAAACAAAAGTTAAGTGATGTTATTCAAGTTAATTAATTAAACTTTGGGTGTGGCTGGCTATGTTTAGTAATTTGAATATGATAATTATACTTTAGTACATACTACCTTCGTCCCATATAAGCTTCCTGATTGCTTTTTCACGGTTTTCAATTAGCATGTTTGACCGTAAATATTTCTAGTTGTACACAATAATATCACATAAAAAATTAATATTTAGAAAATAGATGTTAGGACAAATCTAACGATATGTCACATGATATATTTATATTGATTTATATTTAGTGTCAAAGTTTGTAAAGTTTGACTTTTAAAAAGCAATTAGAAAGTTTAAAATGGAAAGGAGGGACTATATATTTTCACTGACCAACTAACTAAATTTATACTTTTTATTATATATTTTCAACTACACCCATCAACCTCAAAATAATAGTCCAATCTCATTCTCAAATCACCCTAACTCATTAAATAATCCAAACATAAAAAAACACCCTCTCTGTAAATAGAGCTGGACCGAGGGAGTACATTACTATGGTTAAAATGTTAGATTGTGCTCACAAAAAAATGTGGGAAACTTCCTTTTCTCTTTGATTTTTTATGGAGAAATCCCTGTGACAGACAGAGGTAAAGCTCCTCACTCGCGCTCTGGCGAGTGCGGGACAAAATCCGGTGGATCTCTCGCAGTTACTGGTCGTGTGTACCACAAACGCGCTGGGGCAAGTGATGATCGGCCGTAGAGTTCTCGGCGATGGTATCGGCGGCGATGACCCGAAGGCGAAGGAGTTCAAGTCCATGGTGCAGGAGATGATGGTGCTGGGCGGAGTTTTCAACATCGGCGACTTTATTCCGACGCTCGACCGGTTTGACCTGCAAGGCGTTGCCGCCAAGATGAAGAAGCTCCACGCGCGGTTCGACGCGTTCCTCAGCGCCATCTTGGAAGAGCACAAGATCAACGGCGGCGTTGAGCGAGGTGGACACGTGGACTTTTTGAGTACGTTGATTTCGCTCGAGGATGTTGATGGCCAAGGAGGTAGCCTTACGGATACAGAAATCAAAGCTTTGCTTCTGGTAAATCTTTCTCCCCACCTTTTCTTCTTTTTTTTTTCCATTTTTTTTAGTATCACATTTTCATTTAAATACATGCTTCATTTCATATTTCAGTTGACTTTTTATCTAAGTATTCAAAATTTATCATTGAACATTCAATTCCCCCAAGAGATGCTGCAGTTAATTAACGTTACAGCTACCCCAACCAACATGGCAGCATGTATAGCCATTAATGAATGGGGTCAGGTGTTTCGGAGAGTTAAGCATCTCCAATGGTTTAGTGGTCTTCCTCATTTTTAGGTGCCACTTGTCAGATTTTGATTAGAACTTCATGTGAGCAAATGAGATGGATTGATGACGAGTTAAAAATTTCATCTCCAATGCAACCATCACATTTATAATTTTAATATGATGTGTCAACACATAAAGTTTAAAACTTTTATATTTGTAAAATTTTCAATATACTCATCCATTCATGAATATTTATTAATACTTATCTTTTTCAAAATATATTTATATTTCACATAAATTTTGAATAATTTTGAATAGTTGTAATTAATAATACCATACGGATAATAATAATAATATTGGTTGTGTATATTAAATTACCAAATAATTTTGTTGGCATATATTTAAGTTAATTTCTTTAAATATAAAATTTTAATTGGAGTAATTAGAAACTCGAATTCCTCTAAATTTAATTTTCATCTTGTAAATTATGAAAATACAAATATATTAAATTACAAGTAAAACTTTCATTTGTATTTTTTGTATTTATTGATTTTACATTTTAATATTATTCATTAAAATATTTTTTAAAATAATTATTTTAACATATAAATGATATAAATTTTTTTAAAAATCAAAATTTATATCCCAGTTGAAAATAGTAAACGTTTACAAAAATATACAAACATTAATTGTTTAAGTAAATGACATTAACAATTTTCTGTATTTGAAAGAAAAAAGGGTTAAAAGTAAAAAAAATACTTTTACTTGCATTTAATGTTTTGGCAAGTGACGACTTAAATATGACATTTTGTGTACCGAAACTGCCATTGACATTGTCAATTGGAATTTCAGCCACGCAGTAATGATGTTTTGAATTGACTCCCGCATTGGAGAAGTTTTTATCACAAAGTCCGTGTATCTGACGTGTTTACTGACATTTTCCAAAGTGAGACTTGGGTTGGAGATGCTCTTCGAGCATCTCCAATGGTTTGGGGATCTTTCTTATTTTTAGGTGTCACATGTCAGATTTTTTTATTAGAACTTCACTATGATGTAAGCAAATTAAATGGATTGATGGCGATTTTAAAATTTTCATCTCTAATGCAACCATCACATCTATAACTCCGATACGATGTGTCAACACATAAAGTTTAACTTTTTTATATTTGTAAAATTTTCATTGTACTCATCCATTCATGAATATTTATTAATACTTATCTTTCTTGAAATATATTTTGGGGAAAAGTGTCAATATAATCCTACCTACTTGACATAAGTGCCACTATAACCCTCAGATAATTTTAAGTTCAAATATAACCCTACCTAGTTGATGTAAGTGTCAATATAACCCTCAAATCCCATTTCTGGCCGGACCACCGCCGAACCGCCGCTGCCGGATGTTGAAATGGATAAAATTGCACTTACATCAACTAGGTAGGGTTATATCTGTACTTTCAGTTATCAAAAGGTTATATTGGCACTTATGTCAAATAGGTAGGGTTATAAAAGCACTTTTCCCAAAAAAACAATGCCATTTTGTTGATTCCGAGAACCTGTGATATCTAGTTTTAGATGGGGAAGTCAAAGGCAACGTCGTATCAGATTTTTAGAAAATTCAAAATGACTTAAATATTTTCAGTTCACGGGAAAAGAAAAATGACATAAATATTCCAAATTAACCCCTGAAAGTTATCTGTCTTTATTGAAAGTAACATGTCTTTATTGAAATATGCATATTACTTGAGTCCCATGTGTTGTGCAGTATTATTATTTAAATATTAAAATTAATTTCTCTATCTCATATTTAAATTTTAAAAATATCATAAATTATTAATTTCAGTCACGTGAATTATAAAGTGAACTAAGCACTTTAGTTATAAACTAGTAAATAATAAATAATATACAAATTGTTATTTTTAAATATTTTTAACATTTCAATAAACAATACTCATATATTTTAAGTATATGAAATAAATAACATATTACATGAGAGTTTCGTAGAAAATTAAAATTTAGCTTTGACAATAAAAGTGATTAAGGTAAAACAGTGAAAATGTATGTTCATCGTTATCGTATACATAACTTATTCCCATAATTTTCTACTGAAAACAAAATGAACTACTTATGCAATAAATAATTATAGGGTAAAGTGTAAAAATGACCCTATTAAATTGAGAAACGCATATACTACTTTCGTTTTGTTGGATGTGGCACCATAATTTTAGGTGCTTGGATTTAAGCGAATGAAATGTGTGGATTGAATTAAATTTAGAAAGGGAAAAAAAGTAAAATGAGTGGATGGAATTGAAAAAATCTTGCCATAAAAAGAAAGTGTGTCAAATTCACAAAAACAAAAATAACTATGTCACATCTAATGAAACGAATGGAGTATAATCTTATAAAATTTAAAAGTGCAAAATTAATCTATCTTTTAGTCAAATTGTACAATTATGCCCATTTTACATATTTGGGGCATTGACCAATTATAAAAAACACAATTACCCCTTGGCTCACAACTGAAAATGATATGACAATTCTATCCTTCTTTTTCATCTTCTTCGTCTTCAAACCATCATCTTCATCTCTGTCGCCACTGTGCCGCCACCGGAATTACAACCCCACCACTAACCTCCGCCCAGAAACCTAGCCCCGCCACTAATCCCACCACATTCGTGTCGCCAGAATAACAACCCGCCCCGAAATCGACCAAAAAAAATCTGAAGAACCTTAGCCCCCACCCCAGATGCCGCATCACCACTGCGGCAGCGACGATAACCTAGCCCCACCCTAGACTCGGCCTCACCACTACGGTAGCGCCCCACAAAAACCCCCACCCCAGACGCCGCCTCACCACAGCCATCAGCCACGTTCGCTGCTCCACCACTGGTGCGGAAATGCTAAATTTGTTTGACGCCAACGGAGGGTGTCGGTGCGGAGGATGATGGTGGAATCCCAGAAAGCAAAAAGTGGATTGATGGATAGCGAACCCTCAACAACCCAGAATGCTCCAGCAGAGAAGAGAGAGGGGAGTGAAAGTACCGGAGCGCCGACGGAAATTGGATACCATAGGTACTCGAGGATGGAACGGAGCTAGGATCCCATGGCGACGCTAGCGTTGAAGTGAAGTTGGGATGGGAATCGGCAGAATTGGAGGTTTCCATTTTTGCCCCAATCAATATGTCGAAATCACCGGAAAGAATATTGGTAAATAACAAGGAAATTGGGGTTATTGAATTGGATAATATTGGTTGGGAAAGTGAAAAGGAGGGAGGAATATCTTGAGGTTGCAAAATGGGAAAGAAAGGTGTGTGGCGGAGGAAGAATTGTACTTCCTAAGCACCGTATAATGTAAATTGTTTACTTTGAATGGTTCTGTCAACCGGGGATAATATGTCCTTTTGAATTTCTAATATTCTAAAACGACGTAGTTTTCTTCCCAAGCACCATACAATAGAAATTGTTTGCTTTGAATGGTTCTGTCTGCTAGGGATGATTTTGTCATTTTGACTTACCTAACTTTCTCAAACGACGTAGTTTTCTTTCACTTGGTTGCTCTTTCTCAATCACCACCTCACGCCCCAAATCTTCAAACATACGTCACCTCCATCGGCGATCTCCATCAGCACTAGGCCTTCTTCTCGGCGGCGCAATCTCCATCTGCGAGGTTCCCATTCAATTCCTACATCACCACCTTAAGCTCAAACCTGTTAAATCCCGAGAAAATCTTCGCGCCACCTCTCCACCTTCTTCTCGCCAGGGCAATCTTCATCGGCGAGGTTCCCATCTGATTTCTTGTCGATCTCTGTTTCTCCCCAACGTCAAAGACAAAGAAGAGTACGTTTCTCATCTTTACTATGCAATTTCATTGTTCTTCTGATCCTATTGTGTTTGATATGTGAAAAATGTGCACTCTTTTTCCCGCTTGGGTGTTTTTCAATGTTCAATGTTTAAGCTAGGGAAAGTACTCTTCTGCAACTTGGAAAAGGCTATATTTTTGTACTGTCCTTTTTGCTTTATTTCACAAAGTTTCGAAGAGGACTGGTACAAATATATGGGTAAATATCATGCATAATCTACACTCATATAGTGGCTTTTCAAGGAGCAAAGACTTACAAGTCCTCTTTGGCGAACTCAACGACCTGATCTCTTAGCTGAAAAGGTTTTCCTTGGTGGATACACAATTTTCACCTTTTATTATAAATCACTGCAAAAATATTGCCCTCATTTAACACTTTTCATATCTCAGACATTTATTTTTTGGTGTGTGGCTCACTTTAAAGTAGGGGTGGGAAAAAACCGAAAACCGAATTATCCGAATTTGAATAACCCGAACCATATTTAAAATACGGTTTTCGGATAACCGAATTGAATAAA